>CABHPH010162450.1:0-2500 GCA_902168325.1 Peromyscus nudipes | reverse complement strand
CAGTGATTTTTCCATATCTGTTCAAAATAAGGTCAACATGACTTGTTATTATTATATTGTGTTATTGTTATATTATGGTATTATTTGATAAAATGTTCCTGTACTCGAGTACTTTAGAATAGTTTTCCTTTTATAAGGTATGAGGCTGAGGGTCTCAGGACAATGAAGGATGATGACCATCTAATGTCAGTATTCTTTTGTTGTTGAATTTTCCTGTTAACTCAAGGAAACCGTGCAGCATTTATTATCGTTCTCACTGATGTCCATTTGTATTGGACTTACTGAAAAAGGAATTGGGATAGTTCAAACTGCATTCACTGATTATACTTTCTTGTTAAGCTTAATGGAAATCATAAAAAGTTTAATATGTATTTAACTACTAAATTTATTAAAATGCTTTTTACTAAATGTGAATAAGACCTTTATAAATGGCATAATCTAGGAGTAATAAATAAGAATGTTTATAGGCTTCCTTCCTTTTATTTTGAAAATCTTTCAAAGCAAGATATATAGTAAGTGAACTTGAAGCAGACCTACCTTTTCTTTAAACCTAAATTGACGTAGCACCAAGGATGCAGAATTGGTAGTTTGGTAATAACCGCACCTCATCTCAGACCCACCTGCCAAGCTGCCATGAAATGTGCCAACTATAGAAACTTACAGATCGGAGACAATGAGCTTTTATATGCTGAGCTCACATTCTTCATGGCACCTTACTTCTGTGGGTTTCCTCATAAACACCCTCTAACCTCTAATGCCAGCATAATCTGCTATAATGTATTTTTAGCACAGTGTCATTAAGGATATTAGTATGAAATCCTATGATTTTTTAAAGAAATACCAGACTGAATTTTGATTTACTATGTCTTTCTGTACAGATCCCTATTGATGCTTTACTTTCATTAGTGGGCATAAACACTTCCTTTTGCGGGGTACACTATCACAATGAAGTACATATCCTTAGTTAACTATATGTAACATCAGTATTCCATATAACATAATTTCCAATACACAAAATCCTAGATGCATTTGGTACAAACCACAGGATATATCCTAATCAATGTGATAAAATTGACATGCGAAACCAAACATCAAAAGACATAGAACATAGACTTCAACAAGTTTAAGAGGTTGAAGGTTATTAAATATGATTGATTTTGAAGAGCTTGAAGATTTTAAAATTGTAATGGTTTTGATAGGCCCGGAGACTATATGATTGAAACAGCATGTTCTATGTATTAAAAAGCTTTAACTAGTAATATTGCAAATCCATTATAGGTTTAAGACCAAGAAAAATGATGAAAGTGGTTGGCCTTAACAAACCTGCGAAGAGTCAGTCTAGAAGCCTTACCAGTACTTTTAAAATAATTCATATTTATTTGTCTGTTAGGCTAAACATTGGTATTTATGTATCCCCAATTTTATTCATTATGCTGATTTTTTATCTTTCCCACTTAATTTTATAATCTGAACATCTGTATGAGTTACAGTTTATATTTCTTTAATTTTGTTTACTCTTAAGCAAGCAATACTGAAACCACAGCACCATTTATAAATTTTTCTTTTAGCTGTTTTTCCTTTCCCATACATTGACTATTTCATTTCTAGAACCAATTCACATTGCTACACAATTTTAACACAGGAAATTATTTAAAAATATAGCTCATGGAGATTGCCACGGGTATGTATCAAATAATATTTCATTAATTATTCTTCATTATAGTTAATGACTACTTGCTAATATAAAAATAGTAACTACTGTTTTTCCCGTATATTTACCAATGTTTGAAGTCAAAGTAGCAAAATACCTTGATTTCTTATTTTAAAACAGACATCTTAAATGTAGTGAACAAAATGAAATGTTCTTGGGCCTGTAGTGATTTTATAAGAAATATTTGTGTGATCTTTCATTAAATATGCCCTAAAGTATGTGTCAACTTGATACCAAGTGACAACCTCTCATACTTATTCCTATTGACATTAAAAGCCAGTAAACATCTCTAGTCTGTTTTAATTGATTTGTTTGAGACCCAGTCTCATGAAGTACAGGCTAGATTTTAGTTTCCTATCTACCTGCTGCCAGATTTAAAGTTCTGATCTTCCTCCCTTCATTTTCCAAGTGCTGAAAGTGTGCCATGCTATATTTTATACCATGGGTCCAGTAAATATGTAATCTAATTGTACTCTTTTATTGGCTTGTTAGGAAGTTCTAAACCAATTTATAGATCATATTCTTCATTTAGCTAGCATCTTGTGTGTGCTAAAATTCTCATAAATGCTTTACTTTTATATTCCCTTGTCCCACTTGTCTCACTTTTGATGTGGCTTTCCTATTTGTCTCTCATTTTATTGTAGATGAATTTCTAAACAGTCTTAGTTAATAAGAAACACAGAGCCAAATACAGAGGTAATAGCCAAAGAGATCAGAGAGCCATGACTACCTTATCTTACCACCTTGCCTCTGTCGCTTCCCCAGAGAGAGTTTTTTCCTGCCTGACTT
>CABHPH010162449.1:0-43386 GCA_902168325.1 Peromyscus nudipes | reverse complement strand
AAAAGAAAGTACATGAAGGGCACATGGATCGTATTGATCCAAAGCTGGATTGCATTTTGGTTATTTGAGCTTCTAGGCATTCTCCTACAGGAATATTAATGCAGAGGGAAGATATTATATTGGAATGGATATTTTTACCAAATAAACCAAATAAAATATTAAAAACTTATGTGGAAAAAATCTCTGACTTGATTTGGAAAGGAAAATTGAGACTTCGTCAATTAGCAGGAATAGACCCAGCAGAAATTGTCGTACCTTTAACTAAGGAGGACATTGAAAAATTATGGACAGAAAGTGAACCTTGGCAAAGAGCTTGCAGTAATTTTTTGGGAGAAATTAACAGCAAATATCCCAAAAGCGATAGAATTGATCTTATAAAGAGAGCTGATTGGATCTTGCTTCGAATTGTATGGGAAAAACACATATCTGAAGTTCGTACATTTTATACAGATGCCAACAAACAAGGAAAAGCAGGTTACAAATCAGAAAATTTAAGTAAAGTGGTTCAAAGTCCTTATAATTTCATTCAAAAATTAAAATTGTATGCTATTCTGTTGGTATTAATGGATTTTTCAGAACCTCTCAACCTAGTAACTGACTCTCAGTATGCTGAAAGAGTGGTATTACATATTGAGACTGCAGAATTTATCCCTGATGCTTCAGAATTAAGTTCACTATTCATTCAATTACAAGATACAATCAGGAAAAAGAGTCATCCTTTATATATAACTCACATTCGATCCCATACTGGTCTGCCAGGCCCTCTAGCACAAGGCAATGATGAGATTGATAAATTATTGATAGGAAATGTGCTGGAGGCCTCAGAATTTCATAAAAAACATCATGTCAATAGTAAAGGTTTAAAAAAGGATTTTTCCATAACCTGGCTACAAGCCAAAGAAATAGTAAAGAAATGTCCTACTTGTTCCTTTTACAATCAGACTCCATTACTTTTCACAGGAAAGATTGTATATATATAATATATATATATTATATATATACACGCATATACATATAGAGAAATAAAATGAAAATATTTCAACTTACATTGATTAGATATCAAATACTATTTGTGTACTATAGTGTCATTTGTTATTTCTATTAAATTCAGAGTGTTATTTATGAAGATGAAACATCTGTATGAACAAAGCTTAGTTATTTTCCATTTAACAAATTGTCTGAGACAATTCAAAATCAAGAAAGACGGTTAGACATCACAGGTTCTTGGGTCAGAGGACTTACTGTTGCAGAAATGTCAATACTACTCAAATGACTTCAGCACCAAAGAAATACAGATTTTTCCTAGTTTCATTTCCACAGTTGAGATAAAATACTCTGAGATAAGCAATTTACGGAAAAAAAAATGAGTTTATTCAGGTTATGGTTTCAGGGTCCAGCACATGGGAATGTCAAGACAGGTGTAAAAATAGAATGTAAGAGCTTCAAATGCTAGCTTTTGCCAGTAAAATTTGTTATCGCTGTTTGTTTGTTTTGGTACAAACAGACACCATAAGAAAAAAACCACAACGAAAATGATAAATTAGAAAACAAAACTTTTTTTAATAGCAAGAAAGAACAGATTCAATAATGCAAGAATAGAGGTTGTTGCTCAGGGATGCAATGCTTGCTTCACATGTATGTAAATGCTTTAGTTCAGGAGAGGTCCTAAATAGGGGAATAGCCTACTAAAATTAAATCACAATGAAATAAATAGTTTAAACAGAAACAAATCAATCAATGTAATAGAAGCAGTAAGTAAATAAATCCCAACTAAGTGCAGCTCTGGGCAGATAAATTCAACACAGAATTCTACCATATCTTCAAAAGTGATCAAACACCAACACTCCTTAAAATATCGATTAAAAAAGGAGATCTTCCAAACTCATTTTATTCATCCAATATTTCCCTGACACAAAAACCTGCTAAGTACAGAGAGAGAGAGAGAGAGAGAGAGAGAGAGAGAGACAGAAAGGGAGAGAGAAAGAATCATAGACTAATTTTCCTCAATGAATTGTTCATATACATAGAAATTATCAGTAAAATGTTCACAAATTGAATTCATGATCACATCAAAAATATCGTCCATCATAATCAAGTCAGCATCACATAGAGATGCAGGTTAACCACCTACATAAATAATATCAAGTATAGAAATGACATAATCATCTTATTTTGTGAAGAAAAGTCCCCTGACAAAATCTATAATTCCTTAATGGTAAAAGTCCTGGAGAATATAGAATACAGTGAATATATCTCAACATAATAGCAGCAATATACCAAAAGGCCATAGCCAACATCATGCTAAATGGAAAAATATCTCTAAGCATTTTCAATAAAATCAATAATAGAAAAGGATATCCAATCTCTCTTCTCTTGTTCAGTACAGGAAGTAAAGTCTTAGGACAAGACAAGGGAAAGAGATAAAGAATACGGATAGGAAAAGGAGAAATGGTATCATCTTTATTTATATATGATGTGATTATATACATAAAAGATCCTAAAGTTTCCACCAGAAAAAATATTATAGATGTTAAAGGCATTCAGCAAAGTAGTAGGTTTTAAAATTAATGTGCACAAAACAATATCCCTCCTATATAAAAATAACAGACATACTGAGGAAGAAATCAGAGAGACAATACCATTCACAATGGCCTCAAAATTATCAGATTAAATATAAAGAAGGAAACTAAAGCTTTAAAGTACTTAAGAAAGCAATCAAAGAAAATATCACAAGATGGAAAGACCTCCTATGCTCATAGATTAGTAGGATTAATATTGTGAAAATGTCTTCCTACCAAAAGTAGTCTACAGATTCTATATAATCTGCATCGAGTTTCTAACACAATTCTTTATGGACATTGAAAAACTAGAAACTTTAAAAAAATCATATGAAAGGACAAAATACCCAGATATCCAAAACTGCCATGAATAACAAAAACATTGCCAAAGGTATCATACTGCCTAATGTAAAAACAGCATGATAATAACACGAAAACAGATACATTGATAAGAACACGTACATACATTTGTTAAAAGAATCTTTAACAAATGGTGTTGTTTGACTATGTATCTACATATAGAAGAATGAAACTTGATCTTTCTTTTTCACCATGAAAAAAATGTTCCAAATAGATTAAAGATATCAATGTTATACTCCAAGTTGTGAAACTTCTGGAAGAAATAGAAGGGAGTATACTCCAAGACATGTGCTTTGGTAAGGAATTTCTAGGACTAGTTTTCAGGATAGAAGAGCAACCATCAACAAGTGGGACTTCATGAACTTAAAATTATTATTTACTGTACAGGAAACTGTTAATCAATGAGATGCAACCTACAGAATAGAAAAGAAAAAAATCTTTGCCAGGTATATATCAGACAGAGAAAGGATGTCTAGAATACACACGCGCACACACACACACACACACACACACAAAACAACCCTAAAATCCTAAATACCAAGAAAAAAAAGCAATTGAAAAGTGACCAATGGCCATGTGTAATGTGACACACTTTTAAGCCCAGCACTTGTGGTGCAGAAGCAGGTGGACTTCTGTGAGTCTGAGGTCAGCTTATCTACCTAGTGAGTTCCAAATAGCCAGAGCTACATAATAGGACCCTGTCTCAGGAAAAGAATGTGGGCTATGGAACTGAACAGACAGTTCTCAGAAGAAATACAAGTGGCTAAGATATATTAAAAACAAACAAACAAACAAAAACATTCACCATCCTTAGTTGCCAGGGAAATACTAATTAAAAGTACTTTGAGATTTTATCTTAACCCAGTCAGTACAACTATACAGAATAAGAATACAAAAGAGATAAAGTTTGTAAGATCCAGAATACCAAGAAATTTGCTGTGAGACTGTCCCTCCTAGAAAAGATGATATTAACAAGACCTGTACAATGACAATATCAATAATCATGCTAATGTAGAATAAGAAAATCAAATCAAAAGGGTCCCACCCCTACACAAAAATGACAGGTGCTAATGACTGCTGGGAGAGGAAACATTAACCTCTCCCCATGATGAGACCCTTAATGGGTTAACCAATACAACGTGGTCAGTCCTATAACCACACACACACACACACACACACACACACACACACACACACACACACTGAGCTCAGGTTGTGTTTATACACAACACACACACACACACATACACACACACACACATGCATGCACACACATGCATACACACTGCAATAAAAATCAAGGAAAAAGAGGCTACCAATAAAAGGGCGTGAGAGGGAGCATGAGAAGGGCTAGGTAGAGGAAATGGGGAAGTGATATAATTATTTCAAATAAGATAATTAAGTGAAAAAAAGGTCAACAAGTTTTAGCATGGATAAGGGAAATAGGACGATCCATGCACTCTTGGTGAAAGTGCAAATTGCTGCAGCCATTGTGGTAATCAGTATGACAGTTCCTCAAAAAACTATAAAAAGTTCTACCATTTACCACCACTGATCATATATACAAAGGACACTCTTTCCTACCAAGAGAAACACACTTATCTATGTTCATGACTACTTGATTCACAAGTAGTGAATAGCTATGGCATAGAAACAGCCTAGATACCTTATCTGATGAAAGGATAATGAAAATGTGGTGTCCATAATCAGTGGAATTTTATTCAGTTATAAAATACAAAAGAGGGGCTAGAGAGATGGCTCAGCCCTTAAGAGCACTGGCTGTTCTTCCAGAGGTCCTGAGTTCAATTCCCAGCACCCACAGGGTGGCTCCTGGGCGCCATCTATAGTGGGATCTGATGCCCTCTTCTGGCGAGCAGGTGTACAGGCAGATAGAATCCTCATGTATATTAAAAAATAAAATAAAATACAAAAGGATGGTTAACATTGACAACAATCACACAAATGTAAATCAAAACTAGAAAGTGATATTTAAGATTTATAAGGATAACTATTAATTGACAAGCTAATGGAAATTAACACTTTGGTAAAAATGTGGGAAAATAAACCTTGTACACTGTTGGCAGCTGTTACAGGAAACAATATGGCATTCCTCAAATCACAAAATCAGAATTATGATATGATATACCTTTTTTGTTCATACCATATTAACTGAAATCAGACACATGCATTCACATTGGTATCAGTATGAACTGTCACACTGTTGTTAGTCTAAAAGAGAAATTATTCAAGTCTATCCATGGATGAATGAAACAATAAAAGGTAGTATGTAAAGTTATATATACGTGTGTATGAGTCTGTTTGTTTGTTTGTGTGTGTGTATGTGTGTGTGTGTGTGTGTGTGTGTGATATACAATAGTCAAATCCACAGAAATAAGGGGGTGGAAGAGTGATTACCTAGAGCAGGGAAGGAAAGATAGACTTACTGTTTTGTATAAACAGTTTCAGTTAGAACAATAAAAAATCTGTAAATGGATAATGGGTTTTGGTGCTCAGCATTGTGAATACAATTACTATCACTGAACTGTGCACTAAATATATAGTTAAATTTAATATCATATAAATTGTAACAATAAAAACGACATTGTGCAAGAGGACGAATCTCTAATATTTCTTCCTCCAGTTTCTTTTACTCCTTTTTAGTAGCACAAGGTGAACAGTAATGGTCTCAGCAGGCTATGAGAAATCTGAAGCGAGCAAGTAAATCCTGCATAGAGAAGAGGCAACTATATGAAGCTCTTTAATAATCTATTCCCACACTCTACTAAATATTTATCATTGGCTAGCAAGAATACTTGGTGAAGATCTTGCTGTGTAAAAAATTAATTTTATAAAACATTAGACCTATAACATTAATGATGTCAATTCTGAGTAGATTTTGGGCTTAAGTCCTAAGAATTTATGTGAACATTTAAAAATATTAAAGAGTAAAATGATAGAGTAACAGATAATTTTTCTTGTAAACTGTTACACCTCCAGGTGTCACCAACATTTGACTTGATCTTATTCCCTGGAAGGAATAACTTTTATCTTTAGTAGACTGAAACAACATATTCAAAGCAGTGGAAGAAAGGAGATTCTTCTTACTGCTCTCTATATGCTTTGGAAACAGAAATCAATGCAATTTATCAATGTCATTTACAAAAATAAACATTCTTTCTTGGTGAGTCCAAACATAGAGTAGATTTGTGCATGGAAGCTGGTTTTGTCTCTCAGAAGGTTGATTCCAGACACAAGAAAGTCTAACCCTGTGAGGGAAGCAATGTGAGAGAAAGGGGCTTGCTATTTTCTCCTTTTGGCTATCACTTATATGTCTGAGCTATAAAGAGATGAGAAACTTGAAAACAGATGGCCCATCTGTTTCTGCCCAAATGAATTGTGGAGCAATGTCAATCACGTATATTGAAATCTAAGAGCATACAACAATTCCATATGTTGTTTCTGTACAAGCCAAGGATGAGTCATTATCTTATTTATTTATCAATTTATTATTCATTACTGTAATTTGAGAGTATTTGCTACTTAGAATTATGTTATTATCCAATAGTGTGTCATTTTTCTTACACACAAGCAAACATGTGATTGAGATGGCATTCAATCAACCTTTTTGAAATGTCCTTAAAATGCAAGTGTAATAAAAAAAAAATGAAGTGAGGTAATGTGGGTAAAATCATTAAATTTGCTGGCAATAAGTTTTGAATTTAAACCAGTTTAATTAAATTAAATATTTTAATATCTGTAGTGTTGTCTTTTTAGGTTGGAATTTTATTATTCTACTATCTATTGATTCACAATATTCTCTAGAGAAAAGATACGTTTGTCAGCTTTCTGTAACTGTGACAAAATGCTAAGAAATTCAGATTAAAGGAGCAAAGGTTCATTTTGCTCCTGTTTCACTCCAGAGCACTGGTTCTCTTGTTTAAGACAAGGTATTAGTCACATTTCTGTTGTTATGATTAAATGTGTTTACAAACAACGTTAGGAAAAAAAGTGTGGTTTGACCATAGTCTGTTTTGTCAGGGAATCCTAGGGATAACAACTTAGGAAGCAGCTGGTCATAGATACATCTACAATTAATAAACAGAGAACAACAAAGGCTTATGTTCAGTTAAGACTGTCATTTTTATACAGACCAAGACTGCAGCCTAAGGAATGGCACTGCCCACAGTGAGCAGGTCTTGACAGCTCATTTAACTCAATCAATACAATCATCCATAGGCGTAGCCAGAGGCCCATTTCCCAGGAGATTCTAGATCTCATAAAGTTGACAAGTGAGATTAACTATCAAAATCACTGTGGTAAGGAATATCTATCTGGTTGAGCAAAGCTTCCCACTTATGGTAGCCAGGAAACAGAAAGAAGACACATCATTTCATAACAAAATCTAAAACCCATTACCAATGAGTTAAAAAATATATTGAAACAATGAGGAGGTCAGTACCTTCATGATCTATTCATGTTCCAAAGGCTCCAAATCTGGAAAAATTTTCTAAAAATCTCTTACGGAATCAAGCTGTCTTCACAAGCTTTTGTATTGGATTATTTGTTTTAAAGGGGACACTGAGGTCTAAACTACAACATTAAATAAATGTATTCATAATTATTTTGCATATGTTATATTCTAAGTCTATGAAGCAACCCATATATGTCTATCATGCATTTGACATTTGAATGGCTTCTTACTAATATTATCATGAAATAATAAGTATAATGATACATGCTTGTGTATATGTACTTCATGCTTTTCAATATTAATGTTTGTGCAATAAAAATAATGTTTTGTTGGCAGAATAGAAAAGGCAGGTGTAGTCAATTACTAAAATGATTGTAAAAAAATCTTTAATAACTATAGTAACCAACAGGAAAACTACATTAAAACCACAATAAGAACTCATAAATAACTTAAAATTGATGGATTGTCTGTAATGAGGCTAAGCATCATCTCTATTTTTATTTCATTATTTACATTTTTATACAATGGATCAGACCCATAACCCAGTTCCAAATGACAAAATTTATATCATCTCATCTGCATTAGTTCATTAAAAACAACAAACCATTAAAAATGATGACAATTATTCTACTAACTTTCATTTTTTTCCCCCCTTGGGTTAAATGTTTTATCAAGGATGAAATCAGAAACAAGTTTTAACAACTAATTGATTATTTTCCTTACATGTATAGTCTCATCTCTGTGAGTGTTTTGTTCAAAGATGTATAGGAAATACCATCGTGGCGCTTACTCGCAGTCACCATGGCAAGAACAAAAAGCAGCAGGTGGAGAGAAGTCATCAGAGCCTTCAGGGACATTGCAACACACACGTGTTTAGGAGCACCAGCCACACTGCATCATTGCCAACAGCCCGATCCGGAAGTATGAACCACGAGGCCTTATCTGTGTACACGACAATGCATTTTAATCTGTACACTTTCCAGTCTACTCCACAAAAATGTGAGAAGACTGAGTTGCCACTATAAATGTCCTGCATGTATGCTCTCCAATGATCCATAATTTTTTAAAGAAAGCAAATTTAATGTTTTCAACAATAAACTACCAAAATAATATTAGATATTATTAAATGATATGAAGTAATAATTAGCTTGTTAGGGAACTTACATACTGTTGTAATTTTCCAAGGCCATTATGCCATCATCTTTCTTTAAGCAATAAGTTTTGTTAAATCAGAAATGAAAATTCAAATGGTCAAATGGGTGCACAACATGTATTTCCCACCTGTTCTGTGCTACCTTTCATGATTCAAAAGCCCTGATTCTTTGTATCTTTTCCCAATTACCTTATTTTTCCTTCTGTGCTGATTTACTTCCCAAACCACATTACTAATTCTGCTCCTTTGTTGTCCTCTGGGATCCATCCACATTGACATGTTTATTCATGTTGATTTGTTGTTGTTTTGTGTTTTTCTTACCTGCAAGTTTGTGATTAGGCTACCTTCCTTGGATATACTATATGGAAGACTGTGTCTTGAACAAAAATGTAGACTAGGTTATGAATGAATACTAAATGAAAGTATGCATTCACAAGATGCACATATTGCTTCAAAATTGTAGAGAGACTTTTTCAAATAGGAAGTTAGAAAATATTTAAATGTATCAATATGGCTGGACTAGTTTAAACAATCTTGTTTTATACTCTCCTCAAGAGAAGCATACTGCTACATCAGGGGATGTGCTGTGTGATATGCATTCTCTCAACTCATATTACATAGGCTATATTTTATTTGTGGGGACACAGTTTCTAGGAAACATATGGTAATCCATATTTATTAGTAAATGGACATTTTCACTTTTATAATTAAATTTCTTATATCTATTGATTTAAACTAAACCTTAAAACACCAACTATTCACTTTTTTGTTAAAGCAGATATTCATCCTCTAACATTACTTAGTTGAATGAAAAAATACTTGACTCAATTTTTTCCAGATCAAAGGACTTAGAAACCCATCAAATTCAAGCCTGCTTGCTACTAACAAAATTTTGTATCTGATTACATGAAATTTATTTTCCATGGAGACTCTACTCTTGAAGCCTGTATAGTAACTGGGTAATGAAGAGTCTAGTAGGGTTGGCCTCCCTCTTGTTCTTAGACTAATGTGTATACTTTAAATGTGAGTAGGTTGATGTTCACTTTAATTTTAATCAGACATCAAGGTGCATTTACTTTGACCTGGATGAGAAAGTGGTGAGTATGCAAGATGAGGTTAATGCAGCAGGGGAAATAAATCAATTCCACGTTTCAACTAATAGTCTTCATAGATCAGCAAACCACATGAAAGTTAGCTTTTAAGTGGACATTTAGGCTAATTTGACAGCATGTTTGCCATTAGCAAACAATTACTGCTATTAGACTGACTTTTTTCTCTTCTCTCTCCACTCAAATCTAAAACATAAATAGGAGGAAGAAAAGGAGAAAAACTATTTACTTCTAACATTAAATTTTGGCACCTGTGAGTCAAATTCATTGTTTTTATGTAGTCAAAACAACCAATAAATTTTCACAGCCAATTTTTTGCACCTTTGAATTTATTAGTTAGAATCCCTTGCCATGTTCATAATTGCTGAGTGATGTGTGAGTTTTTATAAAGTTGCATTTTGTATGTTAGCAGTAATAATTTTCTTCTATTTCTGGAACAAAATAGAATCTTTCTGTATAAATTGAATAGATGTCAGAGATATTATTTGGCTTTCTTATTGTAAGAGAACATAAAAAAATACAGTAGTTCCAAAAAGTATGAATCATGATAAGCCAATATATTTTGAGTTGAGGTGTACAATCTGAAGAGTTACAGTCAGCTAAGCCTCGACTCCTCTCACTCTTTTTTCTCTGTTCATTTATTTCTCCTTCACCTCTTTCCTTCCCTTCATGGTTCATTTCCTTCCCCTTTCTATCTCTCTTCCACAAAGCAGTACTACAAAATCTGTATCTCAATGACAATAAACTTTCATACAATTAGATCCAGTGATATGGTGTATGATATTTTTATGTACACCTCTAGATCAAATGATGTAGAAGAATAAGAATTATATTCAAATTATTCAAACCTATTATTTAATTTTTTGTAATTTTGTCAGTTTAATAGCAACTTTGCTTTTGTAAAGTCAAAGCAGATTTTACTGATATGAATTTTAAAATGTAATACATTTTCTTATTCATAGCTTAGGAAATTTTCAGATGATGAGAAATTGTATAAAAAATTCTTAAAAAATAGAGCTCACAGGGAAAATTCTGTCCACTGCCCATTTCTGTAATGAAGTTAATGTGAGTGGAGATACTGATTGCTTATGGCTCTTTATTTTACAATTACAGAGGTGTTCAGTTGTAAGATTATCCTCTGCCTCCCCCCAAATATAAAATATATGCTTCAAAGTTCTTCAAAGGAGACGTTTTCCAATTATATTATAACATAAGATTGGCATTATATTTTTAGTTAATCACTAGTGTTGTTACCTATCATTGCTAGGGATTTACTTCTATAAGACAGGTACACAATTTAGGCCCTTATTTCTTATTTTAACTTTATTAAATGTTTCTAATGTGGGGATAACTTTGCTAAATAGAAATAAGACAACCTGGATTACAAGTAAGTTCATAAAATATTATATCAAACTCTAATAGAGATCTGATCAGTCTGTTACCATTACACACTTCATAAGCTATGGTATAGAATTCAAACATTATTATCTCAGTTATCCCCCAGGTCTCCAAAGTAATACCTCACTGATGAATGGAAAAAATGCTTCTAGCTCCTGAAATTATTGCTCTACAAAAATGTATGGAGGTATGGAGAAAATTTTTGTATGTAATGAGCCACAAAACTGTGACCTACGATAAGGTTCAATCATTCCTTACTGCATTCTTATTCTCGCTTTCGCTTCTTCCTTTACTCCATTCACACATAATTTTAATTAAATTCAAGACACACAAATTCTCAGCATTGCCTTTTCATTTTCTTTGCTCAGAAATTATGTCATATCAATTTTTTTTCAATGCTATGTGCTATTAGCTTTGGGGGACAAAGGGACATTCTTAGTCCTGAATGGAAAACACTAAGTCGGAATCCCTTCATTCTCTCTCGTGGTTGGTGTTTTCCTCTTTCCCAGTACACTACAGCAGTTAACTCAGTGCTGCCCCTTTTCTATTGAAAGCTTGATTTGAAGTATTGATACATGGTAGCATAGGAGCCAGTGGAATATCTTTCCCAACCCTACTTCCCGTGAAGCCGTTCACTCATCCGCACTTTACCAAGGAGCTGTTCTGTGTTTTGCATACTGCCATGTGGTGACACTGGGTATAAAGGTCCAAGAAAAGTTGAATTTTAATTCTGTCCCTTCTCTTCATTCTTCTTGTTACTTTTTTTGAGATTTATTTTTCTTTAATTGAAAATTGATTTTTTCCTACACTATATCCTGTTATGAGTTTCTTCTCATTTTACTTCTTCCAGTTCCTCTCCTGCCTCCCCTCCCGTCCACTCCCATTCTGTCTCATGCAACAACAAATAGACATCTAAAATATAATAATAAAATATAATAAGATAAAACAAAAAGAAACACACCCTTATAGGAAAAAGAGGGAAAAGAGCTAAAAAGAAAAAAAAGAAAGAAAGAAAGAAAAAGAAAAACAAGCACAAGAAGACACAGTCCTGGAAGCCATCATATATACACAAAGGACCAGTTACAGAGAGACTGGGGAGTGGCATGGAGAGAGACAGAGGGAGATAAACTATTTAAAACAGAAACCCTGACAGGACATCGTGAGATAAGGGGCCTCCAACCTTTTGGAGGTTGAGTTGTTGAGTTTGTTTCTGTTGGCCGTCTATTGCTACCCAAGAGTAGACCAAGCTTCAGTACCCTCCTGGCCTCATTTCTCATGACATTGCATGTCCTCCCTTCTAAAATTCTGTCCACTTCTCAGACACTGACCCATCTTTTCTTAACTGCATCACTTTTCTTAGCCTCGTTACTCATCACTGGGTAGCCTCAGACTTATTTCATCACACACCATGCATTTACATATCACATTCTCTCCCTAAATTGCCATCTTTAAAGTCAGATAACATTGATTCTCCTGTATTATTTGCACTCTCACAGCAGTATCTGGCAAAGCACAGGTGCTTACTGAATGCTAGAAAGAACGGTGGAAAACAAAAATCTTTCCCACCTCCTTCACTGTATTTTCATACATACAGGTTTAACCCAAAATATCATTCTTTTGAGAACTCGAAAGCAATTAACCTGGTAGATCAAAACTGAATCATCTTTTTTCACTTTTCAGTTTGTATTAATAAGTTATGTTTAGACTCTGAAACTTACTGTCACTTAAAAACACTTGTTTACTAATTGCTGGCTCTAGAGGAAGTTGGAAGAGTAAGACTTCTATAGCTTTCCTTATTATAGTGTCTTCACTTTCAGTTAAAAGCAGAAGCTAAATTAGTTAAAGGAGAAAACGAGAAATGTTGGGATTAGTTTACATTTACAAATGAAAATTTAAAATTAAACTTACATAAATGTTTAGGTTAATCAAAGCTTAAAATAGAATTTGAGGCCTTGTCACTCTTCCTAACTTATAATTTTCAGAAGTACCCTTACCTTTCAAATAAAATGTGAGCACATAGATATCCCCCAGTGGGGGGGATACATATACATACAAGTTCACATAAATTATCAAAAAATTTACATATAATTGTTTTCTATTTGAGTAAATTTTTTTTCATTTTCATAGCCATAGTGTTGCTTTTCACAAAATGCCAATTTTAAATGTTTACTAAAACAGTGTGGGAGCTTTTCTATGTAAACTGTTATTCTTTGGTCCTTTACATGATGGACAGCTACCATTTCTGGAGAGGGACCAGGCTGGCCTCAAACTCACAAAGATCTGCCTGCTTCTGCCTCTGCTAAAAGCATATTGCATCACCATCTGCACAACTTCCATTTTTTATGTCATCCTTTGCTCCTGTGAGAACAAAGTGAAAAGTCAATGGCTTTTGTGAGCACTCTGCTTTCTAAGTACGAAGCCCTGGCTTTACTGTAAAGCACATCCATGATATAAGTACAATGCTTTAATTTCCTCATATGATTGTACCTAAATCTATGTTGAGTTTCACTATCTTCTGTTAAGACATCAGCCATATTAGACTATGGAAAATCCATAGTATCTTATCTTTTTACCCATTTCAAGGCTGCATTTTCAATTCTAATCACATTATGAGAGCTAGTGATCAGCAATATAGCTTGTAAGTTTTGAGGGAATCCACCTTGGTGCCTCACTCACAATGGCTCATTACCATCACTCCTGCTTCCCACATAGCATAGGCAGAAATCTGATGGCCTCAGATACTGGATGGACAAGAATACTGATGTCATATAGACACTGACTGCACAGGAGTCTGATGTCCATCAAATCACCATATCCTCCATATTCCAGGAGAATTACTGGAGTCTTCTTAGAATGAACTTTCAGGTTCTACCCATGAGAAATTTGCTCAATCATATCCTACACTTTTCAAGATCATGATTTATATGATGATCTATCTATCTATCTATCTATCTATCTATCTATCTATCTATCATCTATCTAATGTCTATTCATGTGTCTATTATCCATATCTATCTATCTATCTATCTATCTATCTATCTATCTATCTATCTATCTATCTATCTATCTATCTACCTACCTACCTATCTATCTATCTATCTATCTATCTATCTATCTATCTATCTAGCTGTCTGTCCGTCCGTCCGTCCATCTATCCATCTATCTTTCTATCTATCTATCTGTCTATCTATCTATCATCTCAATATTTATCATCTATCTATCATCTATCAATTTATATATTTACTATGTATGTTATCTATCCATCATCTGTCTATTTATATATCAATTATCTATATTATCTATCTATCTGTGATCTGTCATCTCACTATTTATCATCTATCTATGTGTATCTATCATCTATCTATCTATTTATGTATTTACTATGGATATTATTTATCTATCTATCTATCTATCTATCATTATTTACATCTCTCTGAGTTTAAGAAGGGCACTATCATAGACTAGGCTTTTAAGTTCTTTTGGTCATCAAAATCATCTTGGGAGCTTGGGAGCTTGTTAAAATCAAAACATATTCAGTCCCACCACCAGATTTCAGGTCAACAGATGTAGGATCAAGCTTGAGAATTTATACATCTACACAAGTTCTCATTAATGTTCTTAATAGTTATGGAATCAAACATTCAAAAACGATGTTCTAAATACAGCACTATCTGATGTCACAGCTGTTATTTACATGTCTTTTTACTGGGTTATGATCTGTATTCAAGTAATTCATTAAATAAACAATACATTTCATATTTTAAAGCCAGTATAAAGGCTGCACAGTAGTACACTTATAAGTTTATGTTCATTACGTATTAAAACACTAATATTATAATAAAATTATGTTATATAAAATTTATTATTAGAATTAATTTTATTACCCCAGAGATGGATCTATGAGTAAAATGTGGACATACATGCACACACATATACTGTAATTTTAAAAGTTAATTTTAATTTTTTATTTTGCTAGTTTTAAATATTTATTTTTTATGCATAAAGAGTGTTTTCCACTCATGCCTTTGCATGCACACGATTATGCATGTATATGTACCACATGCATGCCTCATGCCCGCACAAGTCAAAAGAAGGTCAGATTCCCTGGAACTGAAGTTAAAAATGATTGTTCATCACCAGGTAGTGCTGGGAATCAAACCTAGGTCTTCAGTAAGAGCAATAAATATTCTTAACCACAGAGCCTTCTCTCCAGCCCTGCTTTTCCCATGTTAATATGACTGCTAGAAAACTTAAAATTGTATATATGACTTCCAGTATATTTATGATTGATACTTGGCAACTTGCCTTTCAAATTTATTATCTGTTCTTGCACCTCACTTTGGTATCCAACAAATTTCAACAGGGCAGTAAAAACTGGAATTGAAAGAGTTGGGTAACTTCACCTAGTGTTAAGATTCTGTGAAGAAAATGTTGTTTTCTTTATTATCCAAATGAGGAAACAGAAGGCATGTAACAAGCACAGAAGCTCCAGCATGAGGTGCTGGAGTAAACTTCTCTAACTAGAGCTCATGTCATTCCACCCAGCCACTATGCACTCACAGACTGTGGAGATATTTCTTCCTGTGAATTGTTTGAGAACTATCAACTTATATGTGCATTAAACAAATCTATAGGAGTCCCATTTAAAAGTAAATATGCCTAGGGACAGCTTGGTTTTTTTTACTTTAATATGATAATCATTTCTTCCTAGTAGAGGATTCTAACTGGTAATATTATAAATACTTATTACTTTTTAAATATATTTTTGCTGATAAGGCAATGCAGTCTATTCTCAGAATCAGGGTATTACTATAACTTTTATATTTATTAAAAAGCATATTAATTCTTTATAATTGGACTCTAAATTTGGTTCTTTCCTAGATATTTGAGCCAGCATTTGGAATAGCCCCCTTTCTTCTCTGAATGATCTAACACAAATAATGAACAAAGAAATGCATACTCTTTTCTTTACATTAATTTAAATAATTTATTATTTATTTATTTATTTTCTAATACAACACCTCCCAAACTCGGTTTCCCCTTCCTCCACTCCTTCCAGCCCCCATCTCCAGCCTTCCCTCTCCACCAGATCCATTCCTCCTCCACTTCCTTTCAGAAAAGAGCAGGCATCCCAGGGATATCAACCAAACATGACATAACACTGCAATAAAAACAGAACAAACTCTCCTACCAAGGCCGGGCAAGTAACCCAGTAGGTGGATAATGGCATCAAGAGTAGGCAAAAGAGTCAGAGATACCCCACATTCTCACTTTTAGGAATACTGCAAAAACACCATGCTAGTAACTGTAACATATTTGCAGAGGATTTATGTCATACCCATGCAAGCTGTGTGATTGATGATTCAGTCTCTGTGAGCCCTTATGAGCCCCGCTTAGTTGAGCTTGTGGCCTGTGTTCTTGTGATGTCCTCTTCCCTTCTGGCTCCTATAATTCTTCCCCCACCCCTGCAGTGGGGTTCCCTGAGTTCCAAGGGGAGGGAAACTATGGGGATCTCCAATTTGTGCCCACTCTCTGCCTAATGTTTGGCTGTGGATTTCTGCATCTGCTCCCATAAGCTGCTAGAAGAAGGCTCTCTGATGACAAGAAATCCATACCCTTGATAGAGGACAGTATTTACTTCTATATTCCAAGCCACCTAACTGAATCAAGTCAAAGTCTCTTCATTGTATTTAAATTTTACATTTATTTGTCATTTTTAAATAGTCAACTTTACTTGATTTACTTACTTATAAATTATTTTTATAATTTGAAATTATAAAATTTCAAACATTGAAAACACTTTTCATAGAATATATTCTTTTCATGGCTTCCCCTTCCTCCATTCCTCCCAAATCCTCCGACCTCCATGGCGACCCAAATTCATGCTTTCTTTTTCTCTTTTTATAAAACAAGCAATAAAAAAGCAAACAAAATAAAAACAAAACAGAGACAGCACAAGAAAGGCACACATATGTTTACATACACACACTCACTTGCACACAACACACAGATACACACATACAGTCTACAAAACACAAAATTGGAAACTATAATATATAAGCAAAAGATCAGTAAGACAAAAAAATGCCCAAACATAGCAACATGAGCCAAAGGTCTACAAAAATGCCCTTGAGTTCATTTTGTGTTGATCATCCACTGCTGAGCATGCGACCCAGGAAGAATTTACCTACTTTTAACTAAAGGAATAAAGTAGAGAAGCTGAGCAGAATAATGTGAGTTGAAATCTCACATTAGCAAAGTGGATTTTTCCTCTTGTTTTAGAAGTTTGTTAATTTTCACTTTCTGTTTGAAAGAATTTATTGGCTATACAACTTTGAATTTTTATATACTTTTCAAAAAATTGAATATCTTAAATGATCTCTGATATTTAACAACGTCTTTTTGAGATTAATCAGTATATTTTGTGTTTTACTAATACAGATAACATGAAATTAATAAAAAAAACAGGTTATGTATTTGAAAGAGAGAAAAGAGGGGTATGGGAGTGTTTGAAGGCAGGAAGAGGGAATATTAAAATTACATTGCAACCTCAAAAGTAAACTGAAAAAAGTAAAGGTTGAGACAAAATAAACCAGATAAATTGCTCTTCCCAGTCTCTTCTTCGCAGTGTTTTCCATAATAAATTGACAGTGTTGTCCTTTCCTAAACTTCCAGGCTATTTTTAATGTCTTGTTATCACTTAAAGTCTTTGCTTCACTTGCCCAATGCATTTCTATATTCTTAATCAGAATGTAATTTTCTTGGGCTGGCAAGATGTCTTGAGAGATAAAGTATTTGCTACACAAGCCTGATAATATGGATTCAGACGAGGAAACCATGAGAATAAGGAGAGACCTGACTCCACAAAGTTGCCATGTGACTACTACACATGCACGATGGGATCAACACACCCACATACATGTATCATACACATACAATAGTAGAAAAAACAATTTTACAAAGAAGATCATTTCTTGGCAATATACATGTATCTCTAGGAACACATAGGCATGTAATTAGTAGCTTCCTTCAATACATGATGATACCCAATACTTTATTTATGTGGATTGGCATTTCCTTTATAAAGTTATAGTAGTGAATATTCAATTTCTCAAAAGAATAAAAGCTTTGATTTCCTAAAACAAATTAATATAATATTCAAAGAAATTAACCATGACAGGCTGTTGTCTAAATTTTGTCTACTTTTGTCTAGTTCATTCCAAAATAATTTATTTCTTCTCATGCTTTCAGCCTCTTTAGGGCATGCTAGAGCTTTTGACTCACCTTTTTTAAAGCTATTTGATCCTCACTCCCATAGAACACATGAAATTCAAGTATATTTCTTTGCTTTTACTATATTTAGTATTTTATCCAGAGAAGTCAACCAATTACCACATGGTCACTGCCAACAAAATGCTAAGCATTGTAGTTTACCTAATATACTATGAGCCATGAATTCAACGAAAATAAGTTGCAAGCATGCAAGACACAGAAAAGATCTAGCATGCCTTAAAATTGCCTTTTCTTTCAGTGGGCTTTCTTTTACTTGCTAACAAATGTAGTAATTTTGGCCATTTATCTCAAAAGCTGGTTTCTAATTAACGTGTGTGTATTCCTGGAATTCACCCTTCACTCACCCGAGACGCAATCTGCATTTCCTTCACTGTAGAGCATTTATGGATCTGTGAGTTTCTGTCATTTTTTCCTTGCTAATACTTAACCTTGGACCTTTGAGTCTTACTTCAGACCTAGTTCATCCTACTCAAAAGGACTGACTCAAAATTGAACAGACTTCAGTAAAGGTGTATTCCTATACTAACTACAAATCAAATGTTTTTGTATTTCAGCTCAATTCCAAGTACCTCAGTTCTTGAAATAATGATAATATTTTCTTAATTTGTGGCAACTTAAATTGGACAGTTCAAAATCCACTTTCAAAGATATCCCTTGGCACATCTGATCATTCCTTCTTTCCACATAAATGAATACCCTTGTACCTCAGATATTTACTGTCACAATTGTGTAGCCTCTTTTTTCACATCTAGGTCCCTTTCTGCTTCTTCCATTAAACAGTCAAGCATGCCCTGAACACAGCAGCCCCAGGGCTTCCTACTGCAGAGTACGTACATGCAAACTGGATTTGCAAAAATTACATACATGGAAGCTGGATTTGTGAAGAGTACACACATGGAAACTGCATTTGCATAGCATCCACAACTTCATTCTGAGACACTTGTAAGTCTAAAGATGTATCTTCTCAACTGGATTCCAGACACTAGAAATAAATGAACTTCACCCATTAATTAGTTTATCTGTGACTTAAAATCTAACACACTTCTGTATTGCCATGTTAGTAATATAGTAAACACTGGCAAGTTGACTTTGAAAAGAATTATTAGTCTCTCC
Source organism: Peromyscus nudipes (assembly GCA_902168325.1). Classification (NCBI taxonomy): domain Eukaryota; kingdom Metazoa; phylum Chordata; class Mammalia; order Rodentia; family Cricetidae; genus Peromyscus; species Peromyscus nudipes. Next base: position 23,931 of record CABHPH010162449.1, on the reverse strand, counting down.
TTTCATACTTATATTTTATTATTAGAACAATTTTATTAGTGTTTTAAATAAAGTATGTGTGCAACATAACAAGGCCATAGTAAAAATCTCCTTATCACCAATAAAAGAGGAACAGTGAAAGAAATCTCCATATCATGAGAGTATGAAATCAAACACAGACAAATGAGGTGTCAGGTGAAAATAAAATATCACCAGGGCTATATCAAAGCACTATTTTTCCCCTTGGATATGTGAAGTGTTAGTAGTTTAGAGTTATTGTCTGAATTCTTTGCCAACCAAGAAGAGCTTTGCACATCAATTTTGAGCTGATGTTAAATAGGCAAAGAGCATTGTGATTCTCTGGTGTGTATACAGTATTAAGAGTTTTTACAGTAGTTACAGCAACATTCCATAGCAAAAAAGCACAGCCAAGACTTGGAGGGTAGATATTCCATAGCTAACCTCGAAGAGAAAGTATGCCTAACATAGGGAATTATTTTGTTACAGCTTCTAGTCCACTTTGGTTTGGGGGGTAGGGTTGAAGACTTAGAAGTTTGGTCTTTGTTTCCATGATTAAATCGTGAAAGTGTGTTTTTTAAATTCATTCTTTAGTAATCTTATAAAATATATTTTTATCATACTCACAGCCTATCCATGCTAGAATTTTGTCTGACTTGAGCCTGCACAGACCTTGTGTTTGCTTTTACAACCGCGTGAGTTCATATATGAAACTGCCCTGCTATGTCTAGAAAACAATGTTTCGTTATATTTTGATTATATTACCATTGGTTATAAAGGACACTAGAAATCTTTTCAGAAATATTTGAAACTGGGATACAGTGAGGGAATATTTGAGATATACCTGGAGCATACCATAATGAAGAAGAGAGTACTCAAGAGTCTCCAGTGTTGGGAATTGGTCAGTGACATAGAAACCAACTGAAATGCCTCCTAATGGCCAAACTGCAACAGTCTGAATAACAAAATATGTAATAAATACTTATTTATGTATTCAAAGTAAAACTAGGTATCATGAATCTGCAATGAAATGAAGTCAAAATATACTGAATTATTAGGAACCCTCAGACTGATTTCCATAGTGACCGTACCATTTTGTACTTCATCAGTAGTGTGTTAGTGTTCAATTTCTCCCAACCCTGTCCAGCATTTGTTTTCACTTGATTTTTGATGATAGGCATTCTGATGTGGGTGAGATAGACTCTCAATGTAGTTTTGATTTGCATTTCCTTGATGGCTTGGGAGTGTTAACACTTTTCAAAGTGTTGGTTAGCTATTTGTATTTCATCTTTTGAGAAGTTTCTGTGCTCAGTTTTTCAGCCTTTAAAAATATGGTAATTCTTTTCTTGATATTTGGGTTTTTTTTTTAGTTCTTTGCCTATTCTAGACATTAGTCCTCTGTCAGATTTACTCCCATTCTGTGGGCTGCCTCTTCATTCCATTGTCCATTTCCCCTGCAGTACAAAAGGTGTGGATTTTATAAGGTCCCATTTGTTGATTCTGCCTTTGTTTCCTTGGCAACCAGGGTACTGTGCCGAAAGTCCCAACTTACTCCTGTATCTTGTAGTGTAGAATAATTGTCTACTTGGGAAAATGGGCAGGAACAGCTTTGTTTCTTAGTGTTCCTTTAATTCACTCCAATTGTTCACCATCTTTTCAGTCACTGATTTTTCCAGACCAAAATATACTGTGTTTCATCTCAACTCTCAAAATCTGGGACAGTTTTTAGAATTCAGTTTAAATGCCATTTAACATTAAATTGGTCCTAATTGTTTTAAATATTTCTGACCTCTTTCTCTTCAGAATGCAAGCAACCTTTCTCTTAAAGCATTTTTAGTGTTCATATTTATCTGAGACACCAGTTGTCCTTGGATGTATCTAGTACTTTGTAGTTCTTACTCCTTGAAAGAATCAGCTACCCCTTAAACACTGATGGCTTGCTTAGGATAGGTCACTTTGCTGTCCAGGTAAGACCACAGGCCAGCACTTTGTGGTTTCTCTCTGCTTAGTTTCTTCCTTATTACTCTTACTTCCTGTCCCCTTGACATTCTTTAGAACTACATTATTCACAGGCACTTCTCTCATTTGCAATTTACTCCCTATCCATATAAATCTACCTAAGACCCACTGTTTTTAAATTCACAAACTTTGTTGCTGCAGGGAAGGAACCTTAAAAGTAGAGGATTCTCAATAAATTTGGAAATGATATAATAAAAGCATATGGATACCAGCCTCATGAGTGCTCAGATAGGAAGGAAATAGCGATGTAAGTATATACATAAAAGAGTGTTCTCTAGATTGAGAGCAGGGTGGAGTATGAACTCATCCTCAAGATATAAGGTAGGTAGAAAAGCAGCTATTATTTCCAAGCTGTTACTTGTTCATAGTGAAGTACTTTCCTGAGTAGGGGTCACAATCTAATCTAAGCATTTGGAAGGCTGAGGCAGAAAGATTTGCTAGTATGAGTTCAGTTTGAACTGCGTGTTAGAGACCCTGTGTCATAAAGGAAAAACAAATTCATTACATATTTACTACAGAGTAAGTTTCTGCGACCACCTTAAATCTAACAAATATAACCCCTGAAGGAAAGAGCCAGCAGTCTGATTTTTAAGAAGCTTCCCCGTGGTCCTTAGGGTATGAAGCACCCTAGAGAAACTGAAGGCAATGTCACAGAGACATAAAAAGCCAGGGTGGTTGGGGACGGGGTGGAAGTGGTGATAGTACAGTGTCTCTCCATCCCATCCTACAGTGTGGGATAATTGGGCTAAAAGCAGGAGCACAGACAGAGCCCTAATGCAGTGTTCGCCTTCCTTAATGAGGCACATTAGTTCTGCCTGCTGAAAACATTTCTCAGGGAAACAGGGTAAAAGGCTTTCACACCAAGATTACCAAGATTTTATTAAATGTGTTTGACCATTAAGTAAAAAATGTGGGAAACTGTGAGTTATTTTCTCGGTCCAAAGTAATCACCTCCTATTAAGATTAAGCCATAAATGCACTTTCTTAGCTCTCATGCTCTTAGTTTCTCCAGCCTAGTGCAGAGGACTTGAACATATTATTGGGGTAATATGATAGGAGGAAGTTGCAAGGTTTAGATCATTTTTATGACAAAACTAAAAAGTTATAATTTGGAAATGAGCAAGGCATTCCAGGGCAACAGGTTGTGTTGTTTCTTGCTGGAAGATTAAAGGATACATTTAAAATAAAATTTCTTATGGAAAATGCATACTCTATAATATAGTATTGTAATGTCTTCTACCAATAGATATAGTCTTATGTCCTTGTTTTAACATGAAGACTTGTATATGATATGAGATGTTAAGAATTGAAGAGAACAAAATAAATTTCTCCACTTAGAATTAAAAAAAATTGTTTTAAGTAGATTTATAAACTATATTATTGAATAGCTTTAGACAAAGGTGAATTTATTGTAGCATGAATCTTAAAAATTCTTATTAATAAAATCAAACCTGATGCCAGTTATTGAGGTGAATGCTGGGAGATCAGAGAAGCAGAACAAATCACAGCTTCCTCATCTCACCAATTCCTCAGCTGATCCTGTTTCCTCAGACTGGATCCCTCTGAGTCCTCAGCTGAACTGCTGCTCAAAAGCCTAAAAGTTTAACCTGCTCTAGTTCCTGGGCCTCACGCCTTATATACCTTTCTGCTTTCTGCCATCACTTCCTGGGATTAAAGGCATGAGTCACCATGCCTGGCTGTTTCCAGTGTGGCTTTAAACTCATAGGGATCTGGATGGATCTCTGCCTCCCAAGTGATAGGATTAAAGGCGTGTGTGCAACCATTTTCTGGCCTCTATATCTAGTGGCTGTTCTGTTCTCTGACCCCAGATAAGTTTATTAGGATACACAATATTTTGGAGAACACAATATCACCACAATTTATACTTAAAATAAACTTTTCAAAAATGTTTGTAGTCTTTTCTGTTTTGATTAATCCAGTAATTTGTAATAATTATTCATTAATTATTACAAAGAATAATTATAACCAGTATTTTATTGATTTATAATTCATATAGTTGATTTTTAATGGGAAATTTTGCTTAAAAATAAAATCAGCATTTTATGTTGAGCAAGGGCTTGAGGGTTGAATCAGTGCAGAAGAATATTTTCCTTTATACCAAGAGCCTGTTTACAAAAGGATATACACAGGGAAGTTTGCAACTTACTAAATAAAACATTTATTCCAGATGTTTCCAACACATTAATATTATACTTAGCCTGTTTAGTGCCTTTGAACATTTGTTAACAACTGGATTCTTTGTTTTATGTTCCATTAAAGTGCATCAGTAAAGCATCTATTTTACTTAATGCATAAAATCAGAAATCCCCAGGTTATTCAATATTCCCATCACTTACTTAACTATAGAAGAGAAATTCATTATTTACTAAGGAAGGATCAAAAGTTCTAGATAATTCTTTAGAAGACTCTTTAGCATATTCAGGCTCCATAGGAGGAGAGTCATAAGAGTATCAAGAACTGCACCAGTAGTGATCCAACGCCTTTGAAATTATCCTACTTGACTCTGAGATTTTTTCTTCTTCAGATGTACACAGATGAAGCAAAAGGTGGGAGTAGTTTCCTGAACTTGAAGCATTCTGTCTGCCGAAGTCATTTATATCCTCAAATACATAAAGTGTCTAATTTAAGGACAGCTGCATTGCTGGCACTCTTCACCAATATGCAATATAATTATTTGTAAATGCGAGGGACTCATAATCAATGTACAGTAATGGTAATCCACAAAGAAATGAATTGGAGAGGTGACGTGAAAGTAATTTGTTTCAAAGAGTTATTTTTATTTGTTTTAATAAGGTCTAAATGACAAATTCTATGATCCTAAAATACACAATATGAATTAGTTTTACACAGGTTTCAACTTCTATCATTAGCCAATAATTGGCAAGTAAGTACAAAGCAAAAATCTGAAATCAATTCTTCCTGGAGCACTGGAAAGGATGTTATGATTCATTCTGCCCTCCTTAGGCCTGAGAAGATCCTTCATGAATTATCTGTTTGATATACCATGTACTTCCATAGTGTGGAGAGAAATAAAAGAGAAGCATATTTCTATTGGGATCTCACATACCTAAATACACACAAAGTAGGAAAGACAGGAGAGAGTGACCAACTTCTATATGCCACTCAAATTCTTGCTCAGGAGAGAGAACATCCTTACTACTTCATGTCTGTGAGTTATTTTCCATTCTTATCTGTAATTTAAAGGAAACAGCAACATTTTAGTGTAAAGTGGTTAGACAGGAGCCCAGATGATCTCAACTGTAATGCAGCCCACTGGCTTTGTGCAAGTCACATTTCTTCTCTTCAATGAAAGTTTCTCAAGCTGTCTTTATGCAAATGTGCTACTGGGACATGTCACCAGATGCATATCTACTCTTCTAAGTTTCATTTGTCAGCTAATTCCAGGCATGGACCAATTAGTGAGGCTATAAAACACCAAGATGCCATTGCTACACTTACAAAAAGAAGTGGAATTTATCAAATAAACCCTTGCTGTCACAGACAAAAAGAACAGAGCCCCCTTTTGCATGAAGCACTGTTACAAACTGTTACAAAGAGACAGAAGACGGCTGTGTCACCAAACACAACAACCAGCTGCTTTAGTGCAAACTAAGAATTGAAGATGGACATATCTAAGTTTTTGTGGGTCTTATTGAAAAGGCAAGTCTACAACAGCGAAGACAAAATAATGGTATTGCCTTGTACAGGAAAGGAAATAATCCACAGACTATTGAGGCACCCTATAGAAGTGAAGAAAATGTTTAAAATAATTAATAATAATAATAATAATAATAATAAGGTTAATACTCAAGTCAAAGAAACTCAATTGAAAAACAAAACAAAACAAAGCAAATGCAGTTGAGAGATGGACAAAATATCTAAATGCCTTCAAAGACGATCTAGGATTGCTCTGGGATTGCTTTCTAAATATGGTGATTTGAATGAAAAATGTGCTTCATAAGCTCAGTATGTGAACATACAGGTTTATGGTGCTGTTTAGAGACTTTTCTGAACCTTTAGGAGGTGGAGCCTTGCATAGGAAGTACATCAGTGGGTGTTGACCTTTAGTGTTTTTAGTCCCACTTTCTGTTCTCGCTGTGCTCTGTTCTTGCATTTGAAGATGGCAGCTCTCAGCTTTCTCCTTCTGATATCATGCCTGAGGCATGCAGTCATGCTTCCCTACCATGACAGTCTCTGATCCCTCCAGAACAATAAGCAAAAATAAACCCTTTTGTCTATAAATTTCTCTTGGGATCCTGAGGCTTTATCACAGAAAAGGAATTAACACATGAGCTACGGAAAAGTTGAAAAAAGACATATAAACGACTACATTGCATGCATGTTTCAGGTATGCAATCATCAGTGAAATGCAAATCAAAACCACCACTCTGAAATCCAACTCACAGTTGTGAGAGGAACAGTTGTGAAAAGAAAGATAAATGCTGAATTATGGAAAACAGAATGATGAATGGTTCCTTTAAAAAAAATAAGTTGAGCTACCATGTTATCCAGGAATTTCATTATTGGGAACATATTCAAAGAAAAGGAATCAATATGTTGAAGAGAGATCTATACTGCCTTGTTTATGTCAACATTATTCATAATAGCTAAGATATAGACTCAGCCTATGTGCCCATCAGTGGACAAATTGATAAGGAAAGTGTGTAGGGGTGTGTGTGTGTGGTGTGTGTGTGTGTGTGTGTGTGTGTGTGTGTGTACGTGTGCACACATGCTCACACTTGTATAATGGAATACTATTTGGTCATAAAGGAGATTTTTGTTATTTGATATAATATGCATGAAACTTGAGGACATTCTATTGTCTGAATTAAGCTTGGCTTAGAGAAATCATGTACTGTACAATTTCTCCCTAATGTGAAATCTCAAAAAGCTAAACAGCTATAAGTAGAGTGAAGAATGGTGTTCACTAGGAGTAAATAGTTGGGGGTTCTGGATTGAGCACATGTTGACCAAAGGATATAGATATTTTAGTTGCATGGGATGAATAAGCTTAAGAGTTTTATTTTACAAAGAGCAGCTCTACTCCATTCCTAAATAATGCTAAAGAATTGGCTAGAAAGTGTTACTGCAACCAAAGTAAAACTAGCTGAGGCCAGGTAGGCATCCCACAGTGCCTCTACACAAAGTGCTATGTTCTACACTTTACACAGAATTTTGTCTAACAATTAGAAATTAAAATTAAACATAAAATGTCAAATGATAACTAAATTATTCAATAATGAGATGATGCTCAGTGGTTGAGATGAGGGGGCTCATGGCCTTCTGTTATATCATCTCCAGAGAGGATCCAAATTAACTGACCTCTAAGGGCTCAAGTGTTTATATGCATACAACCATGCACAGACTCAAATACATATATACAATCTAAAATAATAAAACAAATATTTAAAAAGTGTGTGATGAAAATTATAACTTCCATTTCCTCCACTAAAATCCAAACTATGACAGCTCCCAAAAATACAGCTGTAATGTATTTAAATTTATATAAATTTCAATAGTACATGAGAGACATGAAAGTGTAGTTTATAGATAAATCAAGATGCGTGAGAGTAGTGCTTATATGTTTAGTGAAACTAGAAAATATGCATGTATTTATTGAGATTATGGATACCTTCTGACAAATTGTCTTTCAGAAAACCACATATGACAGCTCATATTTTACAGCTCATATTCTTCTGCAGTTAGTTTTTGCATTCATCTTATTTCTTTTAGTGTTGAACATTTACTGTATTTACATCCAAGGTCCTTTGTTAAGAACATGTAACCATTTGACTAGAGAGGTTTTCATATAAACACTTTGTAGATGACAAAAGTAAAGACACAAATGGCATTGCTTATTAGAACTACCATAGCATTTGCCTCCAAGTACAGCGTTCTTAGCCTCTAATTGATGTTGTCTTTCATAGATTTAAAGTCCCTGCTGCAGTATTCCGGAAGCCAAATCAGGAATAGTTTCTGCAATTTATAAAGTGCAAGCAGGCTGGCTCTGTGGACAGTAGATTATACAGTAAGAAAAAGGGATGTGAAGCAAATATCGGACTGGGACACCAAGTAGTAACAGCAGAGGTGAATGTAGCCATAACTGCTACAACTCAACCATTCAAATGATTTGAGCCTACGCTGACACTAAGGCCAACTCTATTCTTAAATGTGAATTCAGTATAATGACGAAGGAGGGAGAATGACTTGATTTACCTGCCATTGTTGCCTGATAAATTTGTTTTCATACTGCTATTGTGTGATTTTGTTTTTCAAAATATTCACCTAACTGCAGAGGCAAGGTTGACAATGAGCTGATGCACTACTAGATGGATTTTGATTTTGTTTGCACAGTAATTGCTCATGTTTGGGGCCATAACACCACACAGGTGATTTGATATGATTTTTGGAGATGTATCATCTTCTTCAGGATATAGTAAGATGGAAGAATCATACCAGAATATGGAAATAAGACACTATAAATTTAGGCCAGACTTTTGATTGCAGAAAGTCAAAATAATAGCTTTATTTGTTTTACTAGATACTGTAAATATTGGAAGAAAATAATTTATTTTGTTAGGCTCAAAAATCCTCCATTTGAAGGTTTGTGGTCTGAGATTTTGCAAACTTTGTTAAGAGCAAGGTAAATCTACAGAGAACTGATACTGAAAACATTCTTTGCTTTGCTTTGCTTTTTCTTTTTATTTATTCTTCTCCAATACAATACATACCGACCACAGCCTCCTCTCCCTCCATTCCTCTGAGTCCCTCTCACCTCTCCTCTCCCACAGATCCACGGCTCCTCCTTTTCCCTTCAGAAAAGAGCAGGCCTTCCAGGTTATCAACCAAACAAGGTAGGCCAATATGCAATAAACCCTTATATCAAGGCTAGAAGAAGAAACCTAGCAGGAAAAAGTGAATCCCATGATATAGCTAAATTTTACACCATGAGCAGACAAAAGATTAAGAAACACCCCTACTCCCACTGTTAGGAGTCACAAAAAACCCCAAGCCACACAACCATAGCATATATGCAGAGGACCTAGCTCAGACCCATGTAGGCTCTGTGGTTGCCGCTTCAGTCTCTGTGAGCTCCTGTGAGCCCTGTTTAGCTGATACTGTGGGCTATGTTTGCTTGGTGTCCTTGACCCCTCTGGTTCATACAATCCTTCCTCCCAGTCTTCTCCTGGGTTCTCAGGTCTCAGCATCTGCTCCCATCAGCAGCTGGAGGAAGCCTCTCTGATATTGATTGGGTTAAGCACCGTTCTATGAGTATAGCAAAATATTATTATCATTAGGAATCATTTCATTGACATTCCTACCCCTCCACCCCCCAATTTCTTGGTTCTACTCTGGGTCTTTGGCCATTCAGTTTCCAGTTCCTGGTCATCCCGACACTGTCAGGCATGGGCTTCCCCTAGTGGCTTGGGCCTGGAGTTAGACAAGTCATTGGTTGACACTCCCACAAATTCTGAGCCTCCATTGCCCTAGCACATCTTGCAGGCAGAAGATAACTGTAAATTAAAGGTTTTGTGGCTGGGTTGGTGCCCCAGTTCTACAACTGGCAGCCTTGCCTGGTTACAGAAGAGGGCAGGTTCAGGGTCCATATCCTCCATTACTAGGAGTCCTCACTATGGTCACCCTCATAGATTCCAGGAAGTATCCACTGCAGTAAGTTTCCAAAATACTCCCTCAATGCTCCTCTATCCCAGTAGTCTCTCCCTGGATTCTCTCCCTCCGTCCCTCCCTTCTCAACTTATTCCCTACTATTCCCATCCCTACTTGCCCCAGTTCATCTGCAAAATCTATTCTATGTTCCCTCCCCATGAAGATTCGTGTGTCCCCACTAGAGCCTTGCTTGTTACTTAGCGTCTTTGGGTCTACAGATGTCACTAACTATCCTTTATTTAACAGTTAATGGCCACTTATAAGTAAGTGCATATCATGTTTGGCTTTCTGGATGTTCCTTGAGACTGAAGAGATAAGGAAAAAGCATAGAGAATTCAGAGAATTAGTTCCAATTGTGATGTTTTAAGTAGCAGAATTAGTATCAACTCTTCATTTATTGATGAAGAAAATAAGGCACAAAGAAATTAAGTGGTTTCCTAGAAACCGAATGCTAGAATCAAAATGGAATCTAATGCTGATATTCAAAGACAAAATGAAACTTTTGAGTGTTTCTAGCCTTCTCATGTATTAGACTGCCCCTTTTACCATAGATTGAGATTGGTTATTTAACTTGCCATAGCCAGTATATCAAATGTGTAGGTGAAAACCCATACCTCTCCTGTACTAATTCATTTATACCAAGCACATTTAAGCATAAGATAGAGGCCACCCTTGCTATCTTTCCATTTCGGTTTCATGAAGAGAAATTTCTACGACCCCTGAAAAAAAGGAAGTTTTATATACAGCATTTAATGTTCAACGAAACAATGGATGTGAAAAGGGATTTTTCAGTTTAACATGAAATTATAATACTGAATGAAACAAAAAGCACATTAAAACAAGTCGAGGTTTACTTTCACGGGAAGAAGGACCAGTGGGCTTTGCCCTGCTAACATGCAGTTAAAATCTAGAATGTTGCACATTGGGAAAATTAAACAACCTGTGGACGAAACTCATCCATCATGACTTCAGCACTCAGTGTCATAAGACTGACCTATTTACAAAGGGGCGAATCTTTTTCTTTCTCTTCTGAATTTGTGTACACATTTTTCAGAAAAATTAATACTTTATAAACTGTGATTCCATGAACAATTTAGTTATTATTTTTTGGGGAAACGTGACCATAACAGTAAGATATGCAGAGAGAACTGTTGAATAATATATATAGGAAATATGAGTTTACATGTTGAACCCATTGGTCTTGTTGATTTAGCCATTTTTAAAATTTTTAATATTTTTTGTTGCAAGATTATATTATGTTAGACTATAATTGTGTTCTTCATAGGAATGAATTGTATAATCACAATGTGACAATGGCATACAGGTAACCATGACTACTTCTGTTCTTCTATCAACTTTTGCTTCTTTGTGCAATGGTGAATATTTTTAGTGTATCTATTATTTTCTCTTTTCAAACTCAGAATCTAAATTATAAGGCATTTCTACTTTTAAAATTTGCATAACTTTACAGGTTCTTCTCTTTTTAGGTATGTAAGTATATGACAACAAACATGAAGTTTGAACTAAGACTCTTCTAACTTAAACAAAATGATCAGTGGGGTCACCTCTCTTTTATGTCCCAGGCTATAATATTTGCATTTATAGAGTATTTCCTAGCCTTTCTGTGTATGTTATATAGTCATTAGTTTCTTACTATTTTTTCTTACTTTTATGTGTATGTATGCCTGGGATATGCATATGTGTGTGCACATTCATTCAGATATATGTAGAACAACTGTGACCACACAAATCTGTATGCCTGCATGTGGAGGCCCGATGTCTGCAATCTTCCTCCACTACTCTTTCCCCTTATTCTTGGATGAATGGTCTCTCAATCAAACCCAGAGCTTTTTGTTGAAGGTAGTCTGCTGCTCTGGGTATCCCCTGTGTCTGTCTTCTGAGGTTGGAATTACAGGCTGCTGCCATGACCACCAATCATTTGCCAGGTCTGGGTGTCTGAACTCCAGTCCTTCTACTCCCTTCTGAGGCAAGCACTTTAACTGCAGACTCACCTGCTTAACTTTCCTCGCTACTTCTTATGTATCAGGCTTCTGAAAACTCTCTCTTCTATTAAGTCAATACGGACCCTGTTGTCATGTTCAGACCCTCACTGCTCATACCTGAATTACTAAGATACCATCTTCATGGTTTTATTATTATCATCCTTGGTCATATCTCCTCTTTCATTCCCTTAGCTGGATGTCACTCTGAAGCACCATTCTTTCTACCACAAAAGCTGCTCTAAATTTGAACATCTCCTGACAGACAATGATCAAAGTAAATATAAAATGGCTTATCTGTTAAACAGAGTCTATTATCTGCTTTACAGGGACTCCCACTGGAGGGAAGCTTTGAGTGCTAGGGCACAGGAGCACCGCATTGCATTCCTTAGCGTGTATCACAGTGGCCATTCATGATGTTCATTTGTTTGTTATGAAGTCTGCTGTAAGCAAAGTCACAAGGTCAAAGGTGGAGGTTATCCTGTATTTAAAATATAAAATAAATAAATTATAAATATAAACATAAAATAAAGATTATGCACACCGAGTAAGTTATTGATTTTAGCTTTCATGATTCTAGCTGGTACATTCAGGTTACATTAAGGGCCCAAGGTATTAAGCCCTTCACAGCTCTGGGATTTCTGTTGAGGTAAACTTCTGATGCTGGTGCTTAAAACACTGCACTGCTTAGGTGAGACCTACTCTTAGAAATCCTTAATCTACTGCTTCATATGACAGCAGAGCTTCAGAGGCAGTAATTGAAGTTACATCAAAAGAATGAAGCCTAAGAATCAAAGTTATAACAAACAGCTCAAAGTTGTTAGTTACAGAGTTTAAAGACAGAAGGAAGTACTTCTGCCAGACTGCACTGATGAAATTCTTCCTTTCCACTACCGCCAGTCCACTGATAACCTGTAATACTCCTGACAGCATTGCTCCTTCACCAGCAAACCGTTGTTACCTCTCTTTGTTTGTCCTAAATTGTTTGTTCTGTAAACATAAATACAGCAAGCCCCTAAATGGCATAATTATTCCTTTTTAGTTTAGGAGATTAAGGAGAAAATAGGACTACATATTATCTTTAGAATTATGGGGGATGGGAATAATTATGAATAGCTTTTAATGGTTTTGTTATTGTTTTCATTTTTATTTATTTTTTTGAGAATTTCATATGAAACTGCTATATTTATACCATTTATTCCCCTCCATATTTCCCCTACAACTACTCCTGTGTATTTCCCATGTCCTCTCAAGTTCATGATCTCTTCTTTTATAATTATTATTGTTGCACACACACATATTTATATATATATAGATATAATCAGGTTAATATATTTATTATTGTTGGTATATACATCCCAATTATGTAAATACTTGGGGGTTGGTAACCTACCAGGGACTTGTCTCTGGAAACAACAAAAATGTCTTCTTAGGAGCTATTAAATGTGTTTAGCTCTTTAACTAGGGGGTAAAGCCTGGGATTTTCTACATCCATGTTGGCTTGTCATCTGGTATTGTAACCATGCTGGGTTTGCTCAGACAATCATACTGCGGAGAGTTCGTGGGAAAAGCTCCGCTGTCTTTGTTTATACAAGATATTGTCTCGTTGTAGCCGCCCTGGTCTCTTAGACTCCTTCTGCTCCCTCCTGTGCATTCTTCCCTGGGCCTTAGGTGTCGGGTTTTATTGAACATCTATCAGTTGGGTTTGGCACTCCACAGCCAGTTGTTTTCTACATTTTGACCAGATGTGGATTTGTGTACTTGTCTCCCATTTGTTGCCAAAAGAGACTTGTTTGATAAATTGTGAGAGACGCTTATCTGTTGATGGAAGGACAACTGCATGAATGGAGTTAGAAATTATACTGTTCTAAGAAGACGACAGTAACAGGTTCTCTTCGGGGTCCATGATCTCACTAGTCGTGGGTAGATTATTAGGCATGAATTCCTCCTATTGAGTGTACCTGAAGTTCAGTTAAAAAGCTGTCTGCCATTCCTAATAGATAGGTGCCACTATTGTTCTTTTAGGGATATCTTGCCGTGATGATCATTGCTGTGGTTCTTAAGCACCATATCTGGAAGCTGGTGGATGGCTTTCCTCCACTGGCATCTTGTAAGGCATTTTGCTACTATGAAATCCAGTCATCAAGGAGGAGGGTTTTGTATTAGATCCAGGTAATTTCCCTGAGTCCCGTGTCTGCAATGAGTGGTGGCCTCAGTAATAGGGACATCCTTCAACATCTCTCCCTGACAACTTGCACAGCGCCTTCACGTACTGTGAGAACTAGTCCTCAGGGAGGGAGTGTCTTAGCCATTTACAGCTGAGTTTCTACAAGTGTGTGGGGTCTTTACCAACAAGATCTTATCTTAAAGGATGCAAAAAAGGGCAGTGGCAATAGTATATATTATTTGAGGAGTCTTTCGGACTCCCCTGACCAACAATTCAGAAGGATGTTTCCCATGACAGGCACTAGAGATTTTGTTAGTCTATGGCTTTTTGGGAGCAATGTCTCTTTAAGTGTGATAACTTCATTAATACACACACAGACACATACATACAGACAAAGATACACACACACACACACACACGTACACACACATACACACACGCATGTATTTTTAAGTAAACAGAAATTAATTTGTTTTCTTATGACTTTTCAAATATCCCTAGTGTTGTTTATCCATCCACCCTTTCCCTCTGTATTTCCCTCCTTTTCTATTCCCTGTTAAATTACCCCTCCCTGTTTTCCCATTTCTCCTTTCTTAAAACCAATGTCCCATTGCCCTCCTCTCTAGAGTTCCTGTACTGACTTTCCATGTTCTGCTCTGTTCACAGTCAGCCTTCTAACCTGTCATTGAAAGATATCCCTGAGAGCAATAAACATATATTTGAGAGAAGATATGCACATGTGTTCTTTTGGAAACTTGAAAACTTAAATTTTATGAAAAGCGGCTTTATAGGAGCAAATATCATGTACTACCTTATGTTGAAAGGTTGACAGTTCAGACATAAGTGATATTTGTAAAATATCAGCCCTTCAAGACCAATTCACACATTCAAATTCTGACCCCCAATGTAATGGATTTTAAGAAGTATAGACGTGGTTAGACCTGGAGGCCTGATGCCTCATGAATGGAGTTATTGACCTTGTGAGAGATGCTTTTTCCCTGAGCCTATGTTAAAAACACAAGTGAAAAGGTCCCATCTGTGAGACTAAAGGAAAGATACCTAACATCGAATCCGATGGCTCCTTGATCTTAAACTCCAGCCTCCAGAACCATAAGAAACAAATTGTTTCTAAATCTGTGGTATTTCATTACAGTAGCCCAAGTAGACAACTTTAATACATGTTCCTAAATACCACGGGGAAGAAGACTTCTTTTTAATTCCTTAACAAAATTTTGATTGAAGCTCATTCCCCTAATTTGTCCGCAGTGCCAGATCTATTACCAAATTCTTACATTAGGCTTATGCTCACTTTTTATTATTTCTTATGTGTTTGTACAGACACATAGTTCTTACTAGTTAGACTAAAATCCTCTACTCACTGGTTATAGTGATGGGTTTCAAGAAGGCATTTCATATTTAGTTCTATTCATCCCCTGGTCTCACTTTTTCTCCTTCCTTCTCATATTACTCACATTAATTCCTCTAGTCTCACATTTGCTTTCATTCTCTATCTCACTCACTCACTCTATCTATCTATCATCTATCTATCTATCTATCTATCTATCTATCTATCTATCTATCTATCATTTATCTATCATCTATCATCTCTATATCTATATATAATTTGATCATCTATTAAAAGTTCAGGTCCCACATGAAATTTGTCTTTCTGTGTCTCATTTATTTTGTTCAACACAATGCTGTCATTTCCTTTTGTGCAGCTAATGAGTAATAGGAAGAAATAATAGAAACATCACAGAGCAGCGCAATTTAAAAGTGTGTTAATATTTATTTTTTAATTTAAACTCATATTAGAGCTCAGAGTAGCCAAAGGGTTTTGCTTTAGGATTCACAGCCTGTAAGGGATAGAGCCAGAGCTAGAAATTGTGTGGTCAGAATTTGCATTTAACACTTCCGGACAGCACTGATCAAATACAAGGTCACCCAGCACACAGCAAATGTGGAAGTGGTGCCTCCAAACATCTCCAAAGCAGGGAGGCTTCCTAAATTGACAATAAAACAGGGAAATCTAAGAATTTTCTACAATAGTTGGGCAACACTTGCTCACAGAAAAATTATCACACAGTAACATTTAATAGGAATTGTTTGGGTCTGCTCCAGAAGAGCAAAGTTTTCTGTGCCTTATATTTCTCTACACAAACAGTGAAAGTAGCAACCTGTAACAATATAAAGGGTTACATGTTATAAACCTCCTTCTTTTTAGGGCTGTTTTTTTGTATATCATTAGGGAGCTTAAATTATTGTGGCTTTCAAGTCTAAGATTGTTAAAAAGTCATATAAAATTTATACCTTTGAAAGTCCCACCCTAGAACATGTTTCTTCTATAAAATAATTGTTATGTTCCTTGGGGTGTGGGGGGCTTCTGTTTCCTTGATCAGAAGTATGTTAATAACAAGGAAAAGTTTTTTATAGTTTCAAAATAAAAGTCTAGAAGTTTTTATACTGTCAAATATAGTTATTTTTGTATAGTGTCTTGAGAGTAATATGATTCATCAGAGAAAGATTATTTTAAATTATCTATGAATTGAGAGAAATTAAGATAAGACAGTCATGGAATATAGCTGATAGACTTACTATAGAGAGCTATAACTAAGTAATACTTTATTTTTAAATGAATCACTAAACAAATGAGTGTGAGATCCTTATGGTCTCCTGATGGATGGCATTAGTGTCTGCTAGGATGAGGTCACTATTTTTTTTTTTTTTGGTTTTTCGAGACAGGTTATCTTTATATGTTTAAGATTGGTAATTGTGAGGCTAGTACCTCAACTTTTATTCTTATTATTTTGGTTTGTTTTATTATATTTTTATAATTATGTTATAATTTATCATTTTTATTGTATTATAATATTAAAAAGATATAACCATATTGTTTTAGTTCAAAGTTGTTTATGAGAATCCAGTTTTACTCTGTCTACCTGCTTTCACAGTGAAGAATTACAAGAGGCACAAAGACCCATGAGACACTGTGTTCTGTAACTACCTAATGAGACTAGTAATCCATCAGAAATGTTTCCTTTGGCTTCCAGTACAGTGACTATAGTCAGAGCATTTGAGAGAGGGCCAGAATTGGTCGCTAGACACTGACCTATCCATTTGATTCTGTCTCCAAGATAAATAAAGAAATGAGGGCTTTTTGTTGAGAATTCTATGACTTGTTTTACTTATTATTGGATAAGGACAAAAATAACAGAAATATGTAGCTATTGTTAATGACACTTGGACATCATGGGCACCTGGGTGTGAACACTTGGTCTTTAGCCTGTGGTGTTGTGTTAGAGTATGGAACCTTTAGGAAGGAGGTAGTGCCTGGCTGAAGGTTATAGGTCACTGAAGGAAGAACTTATGTTTGATATCTTTATATAAAAAATTATTGATTTTTTGTGGGGTACACATCATATACCCCAATCCCACTCATCTTCCCATACCTTCACATCTGTCCTCTGCCCTTGTACCCTCCCCCACCAAAACAGAATAAAATTTAAAAGAAAAACCAAAAACCAGACAAACAAACAAACAGTTTCAGTGTGGAAGCTGTAATGTGGCCCAGTGAGTCCTGCAGTGTATCCTTTAGTCCATACATCTTTGCTTGTAAGTCTTCATTGTTATGAATCATTGATCTGGTTCAAGACATCTGGCTTTTGCTACACTGTTAGTCCTGGGCCCTCAATGTAATTCCTCTTGGATATCTTGTTGTTGTTCTGTGTTGTACAGATCCTGCAGTTTTGGATCTGTAGGTCCGGCCCCTTCACATGCTCCAGCAGTTGATAGAAGAGGTAGATGTTGGAGTTGGCTAACTCAGTCCTGGTTGTGGACCTGGGTGGTAGCTGGGTTGGTCAGCCCGCTAGCTTTCCCTCATCATCAACACCTGGTAAAGCTCTCCAGCTATGCCCTGCCTAGCTCTCTAACACAGCAGGCAGTAAGGAGCAGGGGCCAGTTCTCCTGCTCTCATGTGAGTCCAGCTCACCCACATTCACACTACCAGTGCCAAAACTCTACTGTTTTGTCCAGGCAAGATGCAAGGCCCCCTCTCCCGATTATTGAAGGGGGCATACAAGGTGGTGGGGGGTCAGCTCTCCTGCTCTCCTGCCCTCAGGGCCAGCTCCCACTCTCCACCCCTCCACCTCCCCACTCTGCTCCCCCAACTAAGTCAGCTCTACTGTGCTGCCCAGGCAAGATAGAGGACCTACTCTCCTGAATGCTGCCATTGATGTGGGGCAGAGTCAGCTCTTCCACTCTTGCAACCCCTGGGACAGCTTTTCCTGCTTCTAGTAGGTGGTGAGGGTCTAGAGGGGGGCATCTCTCCCTGACCCATGCCACCTTGTGACAGAGAGTGGGCTTAACTGTCCCGGTCTCATAACCTCAGAGCTCTATTGTGCTGCCCAGGGAAAGTGCAGGGCCCACTTTCCTGAGTGCTGCAGTTGGTGAGGGGCAGGGCCTGTTCCCCCTACTGCTACAGCCAGTGAAGGGTCAGAACAACTCTGCATTCCTATCCTCACTGCCTTCCATGGTAACAAGAACCATGGACAAGAATACAAACTGCAGCTGCTGCAGGGCCATGGACCCAGACATGGCCCTTGGCCACAGGGCAAGCCCAGATGACACCAAGGCCCAGGTAGCAGTGCAGGCCACTCACATCTGTATGGCCATGGCAGAGGCACAGCCCTTGGACTAAGATGGTTCTAGATGGCAGCTCAGACCCCTGACATTCGTATAACTTTTGGTGGCAACATGAGCCACGGACACCAACACAGACCCCGCTGCTGCAGTTGGATCATGGACCCAGACGTGGTCTTTGGCAGCAGCTCTGGTCCTATCTATTGGCAGTGCAGGTTACTCTGAGTGGCATGAACCCAGCAGCAGCATGGCCCTGGAACACCAACATGGCCCCAGGTGGCAGTCAAGATCCCTGACATCTCCACAATCTTTGATGGCAACAGGAGCCACAGACATCAGTGCAGACCCTGGCTATGGCAGGGCCATGGACCCAGATATAGCCCCATCACAACTAGGACCCATATGACTCCATGGCCCTGGGTAGCAGTGCATGTCACTCAGATCTGTATGGGCCTGGCAGTGACAGTGTGCTCAGACACCAGCATAGCCACAGGTAGCTGCCCAGATCCTGGGTATCCATGTGGTCTTTGGTGGCAACACGGGCCACAGACATCAACAAAAACTCAAGCTGCAGAAGGACCATGGACCCAGACATGGTCCGTGGCAGCAGCCCAGGCCGGATGTCATCGTGGCCCTAGTTGGCATTCCATGTCACCCAGATCAGAATGGCCCCCCAATGGCAGCATGACCACTGAACATCAACATGTCCCCAGGAAGAGGAAGACCTTAAGTTTTATAGCTGGGCCTTCCTCTTGGTTCCCAGCTACCTGAATGCTGACACGATTTCAATAACTAATCCGTGTTCCTGTTACCATGGCTTCCTTTTTGTGATGGAATGTATTGCCTCAAACTGTGATGCAATACAAAGCTGTTTTCTTGCTTATGGTTAGGTATTTGGTCAAATGAACAATGAAATTTACTGATGAAAGGAGAAGTCGTTTTTTCAAATGCTATCTAAAATTAATTTTTTCTCTATAAGAAAAAAATTATATTTTCTCTAAAAGAAAAGTGTGACAAGGTAATGTACATACAACTCAAAATAATTAACTTAACCTGAATTTCATTATCAATTAAACTTACAGTTAACCTGATTTATATTTTGATCCCCAAATCCAAAGGTCTCACAAAGTACTATAAAAACTTGATGGGAGGGTTTATTATTTTACCTATTTGATCTCCTTTCTGAATTCTCCTACCTACACTTTAAATGTTTGGTAGGTTCGTGTTGGTCACCGTTGATTCCCGCCCCCCAAATTCAATTTCTAGCCGTGCACAGTATAAGTCTCCCCTAGTAACTAGTCTTTCTCCTCAAGTAATTTAGCTGGCTGTTTGTGAAAGCTCACCACTGAGGAAAACTTAAGATGTGATTTAGAGACCAAGGAGAAGAAGCATTTAGATGGTGGCTGCATGTCTTCACTGATGTGTGGCATGAATTGACACAAACAATTCCAGCATTTCTGGGGAAAATGCCTTTAAAAACACACTGTATTGATGGAACAGAAATAAAATAAGATAATATGTTAATACAGTGGCAGCTAAGATGGTATTTCACCCTTATGTTAGACAATTCATTTCTAACAATTTCCATGCATTTGAACACTTGCTGAATTACAGTCATGTAATAGGTCTGTAACTTTTGAAAATGGTTAAGTGTCTCCAAATCATGACATTAAAAAAAATACCCATTTTTTTTCCCACACGAGCACAGTTCATGGAAAAACACGTCTCCACAGGAAATCTGGGGAGAGCAAAGTCCAATACGATGCTTTTAAATTCAATCTCCCACCTGCCCATCTTTTCCTATTTTAACTTTCTTTCCCTTCAGACCTGAGCTCTAGACTTTTCCTGGCTGTAGCACAATATCACTCTTGCCTCATTTTTCATGTCACATTTTTCTTCTATAAAGTAAGATGTTTTATACCGGCAATAAATTATAGTGAAACCAAGCTGACATAAGACTCCTAACTTTACCAAATTGTGGGCAGCATCCTGCCAACTGAGAGGGGTCTATGTCTGCACTTTGACAGTCACCATATGTTCTCTTACACCAATGACCACATTTTTTAATGCTCACCACTGTACATTAAAATAGTTAGTACTTCTTTGCCAAGCATCTGTGATCTCACAGGGCTTTTATGTCTAAAAATAATATCCCATTGGCTAGATGAGCTGCAACTTAGACCCCATGAAAAGCGAGAAATACAAGAAAAGTCTTGTACTTGACATTAAAACAAAGTTTGCGTGCATTCTCCTCCTGATGAATCATGCCCTTTATAATATCAGACTGTTGTTTGTTTTAAGTAGAGAGTTGGACTTCTTATCCTTTTCCCTTTCTATGGATCTGCATGGGGTTTAATACTATCACACACCATACTTTCCAGTTATGTAATTTGGAATTAGTCTATTTAATAATGGTGTTTGTGTATTTTGCCTTTATTTATGTCTATGTATGAACGTCTGGTGCCCCCAAAAGCCAGAAGAAGATGTAGGCAGACACCCTAAAACTGTAGTTACAGGTAGATGTGAGCCATCATGTGGCTATTCAAAAGAATTGAACCAGTCATCTGGAAGAATACCCAGTGCTCTTAACAGCTGAGCTATCTCTCCAGCTCCCAGATTAATATTTTATAACAAGTTGTTGAGGCACTTACCAGCTTCTTATATAAACTACAGAAATCCCTTCTGAAGGTGGAGTTGCCAGTTACCTAATCAGCCTGTTTTTTAAAGGTTCAATTACTTTTTTGTAGCCCTGACTTTGAACACGTGGACCCTTGGGGAACAAACCACATCACACTACAGCAGCTGGATTATTGAAGAATTCAACATGACAATTTTCAGAATAACTCATCTATGAGATATCACTACTCTATCTAAATTATAATTATCTCATAAAATTAAACAAAATATGAAGACAAAACATTAAAAAAGCAGAAATAAATAAGGACAGGTTCTATAGTCCTGTTTTTTTTTCTTTCCTATTCAAGCCACTATCTCCTGTTGGGTTCATAGCATGAATTCAGAGATATTGACATTTTTCAGGTCACAAGCAAGGAGAATGATATGGTCTCTCCAACAATAGCTTACAGTATTATAATATGGTCACATGAAATTAGATACAATATTGATTGTCTATTCCCAAACTCATGATGTCTCAAATTACTTCTCAGTTTTTGCTTCACACCTACACAATATTGATACTGTTCCAAGATAATTGTTAGGATACTGTTTGTGTTATTTTTATTATTATTTTAAGAATTTTATTTATATATTTTATGTGTGTGGGTGTTTTGTTTGCATGTATGTCTATATACCTATTGCTCTTGAAGATGAGAAAAGGGTATCAAATCCCCTGGGACTGGAGTTAGAAATGGCTGGCTGTGAGCTGCCACACATTTTCTGGCAACCAAACCTGGGTCCTCTGGAAGAGCTTTTTGTTTGTTTGGGTTTGGTTTTTTGTTTGTTTGTTTTATGTTTCAAGATAGGGTTTCTCTATGTAACAGCCCTAGCTGTCCTAGAACACACTCTGTAGACCAGGCTGGCTTTGAATCAGACATCTGCCTGCCTCTGCCTCCCAAATGCTGGAATTTAAGGTATGCACCACCACTGCCTGGCAAGCAGCAAGTTCTTAACTGCTGAGCTAACTCTCTGTTAGGATCCTGGAGAATCCCACAAAAGGCCACTATCCATGTATACAATCAACAAGAGCATTTATTATTCTGGCATGTTAGGGCCTGCCATCTCATACAAAGGCAAGATGGAGAAGACCCCAAGAGGGAAGTGTGAGCTCCTTTTAAGCATAGCCAAGGGGAGGTCCTAAGGCAATTAGGTCATTTTAGATATGATTGGCTCAAGTGAGTGGCAACCATATCAGTATGTTCTAATTGGCCAGGGCTAGTTAGAGGCAGGTGAGGGTACAGTTTTCCATTTTGAGGCAGGCCTGGACAAGTCCGTGGATTTGTCCTTCGGGGCTGTGGAGGCTGGCTATCCTAGTACTTGTTGACAGTGGGGGCTGACTCAGTGGCTCAGGCTTGTTGTGTCCTATCTCCCTTGTCGCTGCTGTGAGGGGCATCAGTGATTAACTGTCTTTTGTTCATGGCTGTTCCAGAGACTGCTTGCTCAGTCTCAGGAAACTGAAACCAAGGCCTGATCTCTGAGAAGACTGAGCAGGCTGTTGTGGCATCTGCTTGGCCCTCTCATTCCCCCAGTCCCCTCCTGAAGCAGTGCATCACCTCAAATCTTGGAGCTGTTTCTTTGTAGTTAAATATTTTATCATCAGTGTAGTAGACTATTCTGAGAACTAATTGGAGCAGGACATAGAAATCTTTGTTTGATCTAAAAACCCAAGTATTAACACAGGGGTTTAATCCAGAGGCATATACCTAGCAGGTATCCTCCATCTCCCATTGAATTTTGAGTAAGATTATAGAAGTGAGAATAGCCATACAGAGACTGTTCCAAACAGAGACCATTCCCCATTATCAATTGCAAAGTGAGCCTTCCCTTATTTGGTTGTTGCCATCTGCAAGGTTGTCATGGGATTGGTCCAGGGGCTGATATTGGGATTTTGGCATCATCAGTTTAGTGGTACCCAGTCAGAATATTATCATTTAGTTAAGGCATCAGTGGTGCAAGAACCAATAATAATTAGCAAAAGCAGAAGGGTGATGGCTGACAGAGTTCCTTATCTAGAAGGAACTTGGAATGGGGACCAATTATTATTCTATTTCAGGTTTCCTATGACAAGAAATTCCCTTTTGATCTAATATGGGGGGGAGGGGGAGGACATTATTCCTGAATGTGTTAATATTCGACATATTTGCTTCTGTAATTACTTCCTGCTGACATTAGGACATTGTTATCTAGGCCCTCAAAGGCTAGAATGTTAGTCAAAGGCAAGGAGGGAACGTAGAAGCATCTGGTTCATTGACCAGTTGAAGAGACGGCATTTATATTGTCTGGATTGGTCCATATCATCTTTCAGCAAGTTCAGGGCTCACAGAAATTTGGAGCAGGTTGTCATCGGCCACTGATGTTTGGATGTGTCTGTGAGCTAAGTGGAAAGCTGTTGAGACAGATATAAACTAGGAGCAGGCGTTAAAATTTATGAACTTATTTGGAACTTTTAAACCCATAGTCTCAGTATTTGAGGAAGGAGAAGAGTCCCAAATCTATGAAAGAGAAAAATACTATTCTCAGGAATAAATAGGTGGGAAAAATTAGGCTGCATTTATCCAGAATCCTTTTGAACTGTGAGAAGTGGATCCAAGTTTTATGATTTTTCCAATTCTCTGGTTTACGTGAATTTCTATTTTATGAAAAGACATAAAAGTTCAGATATATTAGCATTATCAATCTGTATCAAAATCCCTATTGTAGAAAAAGCAAGTAACAGGTATCTGTAACTCAGCAGTAGACTCATAT
>CABHPH010162448.1:34384-57674 GCA_902168325.1 Peromyscus nudipes | reverse complement strand
TTATATATGTGTACCGGGTCTCAGAAACCGTGGAAACTGGAGTCACAGACAGGTGTGAACTCCCATGTGGGTGCTGGGAATTGAACCCGGGTCCTCTGCAAGGGCAGCCAGCATTCCTAACTGCTGAGATAGGGTTTTATTTGTTTGTATGTGTGTGTGCACCTGCGGAGGTCAAAGGACAACTTGTGAGAATTGGTTCTTCTCTTCCACCACAGAAGTTCCAGGAATCGGGGTCATCGGGTCATCAGGCTTGGCCACAAGTCCCTTTACCATAGTGAGTGGCCCTTTAGACAAGATTTCGAAGCGTTACAAAAATACACAAGTTTTCCAAGTGTGTGGGCTCTAGAACATAGTGAATCACTAGAACATAATGAATAACTAGAACATAATGAATAACTAGAACATAATGAATAACTGCCCTGAAACTTCTATTTTTTCCCCTGCCCCTTTTGTGGGGGAGGGGAGGTCTCGTGTAGCCCAGGCTAACCGCAAACTCGTTAAATAACCAGGAACGACCTTGAACTCCTGCCTCTGTGCCTCCGCCTCCCGATTACTGGTGAGGGCGTCCTAGTCAGGGTCACTGCTGCTGTGACGAAACACCATGACCAAAGCAGCCTGGGGAGGAAAGGGTGTGTTCCACTCACTGTTCATCGTCAAAAGCAGTCAGGACAGGAACTCACATGGGGCAGGAACTGGAGGCAGGAGCTGATGCAGAGGCCATCAAGGGGAGCTGCTGACTGGCTTGCTCCTCATGGCTTGCTCAGCCCGATTTCTTATAGAATCCAGGACCACCAGCCCAGGGATGGCACAACCCACTATGGGCTGGGCTCTCCCTCATCAATCAATAATTAAGAAAACGCCCTACAGCAGGAATTTATGGAGGCATCTTCTCAGTGGAGGTTCCCTCCTTGCCGCTAACTCCAGCTTGTGTCAAGTTGACATAAAACTAGCCAGCACAGTGTGTTACCACATCTGGCCTACTATTGGCTTTTAAGCTGAAAAGTTTCAAGGATTTAACTTCTCAAACCTCAAATCAAAATACTTTTCTATCGATTTCCCTTCAGAAAGATTTACTGGGGCTAAGGAAACAGAGACAGAAGGGTGGCTATAAGTTTGGGTAAAGGATGGGCTACATGGTAAGTTACAGCAGGCCAGCTAGGTCTACACAGTGAAACCCTGTCCCAAAAGAGCACAAGGGAGAAAGGTTTACCAAGAAAATCATGAGGGTTTTAGTCCCAGTTCACCCCCTTCCTTCATGCTGGGTGTATGTATATGTGTGTTTGACCCAGTGAGTTTCATTCAGATGGCTTTTGGGATCCTGGGTAAGAGACTATTTTTAGGACCATGGACACTTTACCTGTGGCTACATCAGTGAAGAATGCATCTGTCCCTCCTCAGTAACCATGAATTACCTTCAGATGTTGATGGGTCCAGTATTGTGCAAGTCTTCTGCAGATAATCTTGGCTGATGTGACCCCATGAGCACAATGGCCATGCCTGGAAAACAGCACAGCACACCACCCCTTCCAGCTCTTACCTTCTTCTGCCCTTTCTTCCAAGACAGTCTCTGGGCCATTGAGGATGTGATGTAGATGTCCTATTTATGGTTGAGGCTTCGGGTCTCCAATAACCACTTAGACTTAGCACTTTGGCTAGTTACCTGGTCTGCAGGCACCATTGCCCTCCCTGAAAAGAAGCTTCCTGACCAGAGCTTACAACAGAGATAAACGTAATTATTCAGAAGTTGAATTTGTTATGGGGGTAACCAACCACTTTTCCACGGGAATCGATGCCACCCCACAGGAAGGAATTCACATCTGATACTACAGCTGGTCAAAGGTTACAGCTGGGAGATACCCGGCTCTATTGGAGCTAAATGTACATGACGTGCCAGGGGGCACATCCCGCTTGACAGTTAAGTAGTATAACATCTTGGTGGTTGGGTTTTTGTTTTTGTTTTGTGCTTGTTTGAGACAGGCATTCATATAGTCTAGGTTGGCCTAGAACCCACTGTGTAACCAAGGCTGGCTTTGAACTACTGATCTTCCTGTCTCCACCTCCTGAGTGCTGCTATCGAAGGCATGCGCCACCATGCCCAGCTTGCCAAGTATCATAATTAATTCCTCACTCTGTCTTGCCCATAACATTCTGCAGTGTTTTCTTCTTTTCCATTTAAATTCTTCCTGGTAGAGCCTTCTTTTTTCAGCTCTAAGAGATCAATATTGGCAGGGCTGTTTCTGACGGCTTTGATTCTCTTTTCCTTTCTCTCCAGAACACTTATGCTTCTCTTGGGAAGGAAGCCACACACGTGTGGAAGACTGTGAACTGAAGCTAGGAAGGGAGGTTGCGCCGCACTGACCTTCTTCTGAAAGGCTACCACCACCCCCTCGGTTAACTGATTCCTAATTCTATATTTTACAGCCTTCCCAAAAGGCGACTCTTAAGTGGATGTGTCCTGCTCTCTGCCTCCCCCATCACAGGAAAAGTGACAGCCATACATTAAAGTTAAACCCAGGAACCCGGGGCCGAAGGCTTTGCTAGGTAGATCCATCCCAGTTACTTGTGTTTCATTTGTTTGGGTTTGATTTGGCTTTGGCTTGTGAGGAGGGGTCCCACTCTGTAGCTCAGGTCAAACTAACTGCCCAGCTTTCCTGTCCGGAATGCATAGGAATGTGCCAGCATGAAGCGGCTTGGTGGGTAGGCCCCAGGCTCCATAGCATTTTGAGGGTAATAAGGAGTCAACTGTCCTAAAATTGTTCTACCAAGACTGTCACCCTCAACGCGGTTGGCCTTGTCTCTCCAGAGCCTGCCAGGCATGACAGCATTGACACAGTGTGCTTAACCCAGACTAGTGGATTGAACTGTCTGTCCACAGAACAAACAACGTTGCGCCACAGGAAGGCTCCTTTTTACCCTTTCCTCCTTCCTTCTTTTCCTTTCTCTGCCTTTGAATTTCCAGGAATGGTTGTTTTTTTCCCAAGTGGATAACAGGAAGGCACCACACTGCTCTTTCACCGCCGTGGCCTGAACGCTTCCTTGCCCGCCAGGACAGTCTGTGAGCTCCAAGGATGAAAAGGTTGGAGGGTAAAAGCATCTTTTGGAGGACTGAGTTGGAAAGAGGATGGGTACACTCTACTCTTTTGAGAGTTCCTTGTGGAAAATAAATGTGCTAATTACAATGTGCGTCGAGACACTGCCGAGCTTGGTCAGGGTGTACTGTGGGCGTACCTTGTCAGTGTGACTTGTAGAGAGGCACTGATAGGCGTTTGGCCTTGAAAATATTTTCAGTCTGTTTTTTTTCTAGAATGTAATCATGGAATCAGGCAGGATGAACCTGTCACCTCCGGTACTTGGGATGATGAAACAAGTGAATCACATGTTCAAGGCCAGCCTGGGCAACATAATGCAATTCTGTCTGAAGGAAAAAAAAGTCAAAAGACAACTGGAAAGGTATCCCTGCTGCAGAGCCTGCCTGCCCTCATGCAGCCCTGGGCTCAGTTCTTGCCGGTCTACTTCATCTGTGAAATGATGGGATTAGACTAGCAAGAGAGGCTCGTTAATGGGAAACCAGTCAAAAGAACAGAATCTGATGCTGGGCACGGTGGCACATGCCTTTGATGCCAGCACTGGGGAAGCAGAGGCAGGAGGAACTCTGTGAGTTCAAGATCAGCCTGGCTTACATATCGAGTTCCAGGTCAGCCAGGGCTACATAGTCAGACCCTGTCTCAAAACAAAACAAAAACACAACACAGACAAACTACACGAGAGAGGCAAAGGAGGGAGGGAGGGAAAGAGAGAGAGAGAGAGAGAGAGAGAGAGAGAGAGAGAGAGAGAAGGGGGTGAATTTCTGGCCTACCCTACGTGGAACCCTAACATTCCAGTAGAACAGTGTCAATCACCTGGCCAAGGGACACCCCTAGGAAGGTGGGTCTACCTTAAACCGTGCTGAAGAGACCATTGTCCTTCACTGAGATGCTGTATTGTTCTCTCCCAGAATTCCTGCCCCTGTGTGTGTGGGGGGGGGGGGGGCGCCTCAAGCCAAGCTGAGCAGCACTGCCGATCTAGAGATTGTACACTTCTAAGTGCAACCTTTCCGTTTCTTTCTCTTCTTTCTGTTGCTGGCCTGAACTCAGGATGCTTTCTCTGACACTTTGGGCTTCCTAACTCTCTCTACAGCCCCCTTCCCTGCCATGTGGCTGCTTGCCTCCTTGTGAAGGACCAAAGGCCACAGCTTTTTTCCTTCTCTCCCCCATTCGCCTCCTCCAGGCAGATGCTGAGGTTTTTTAAACTCTAATAAAATTGTCATCGAGCTTCCATTTGAAAATTATTTTATTAAGAAGGCTAAGAAAGCCGGGCGTTGGTGGCGCATGCCTTTAATCCCAGCACTCGGGAGGCAGAGGTAGGTGGATCTCTGTGAGTTCGAGGCTAGCCTGGGCTACCAAGTGAGCTCCAGGAAAGGCGCAAAGCTACACAGAGAAACCCTGTCTCGAAAAACCACAAAAAAAAAAAAAAAAAAAAAAAAAAAAAAAGAAGGCTAAGAACCCCAAAGGGGGCCTCGATCTTCCCAGAGTGCCTTATGCTGTTTCTGCTCTCAAGGGAGTGACGTAAGATCCAGTGCTCTGGGAAGCCTCTCTAGCAGCCTGTGGGCACTCAGGGAGTGTTAAAGTCCAGATCTTTCTTTTGAAATACTGCTGTGGAGTCAAGAGAATGAAGTCAAAGAAATGAGGAACCAGGGTTATGTACCCTCAAACGTCCTTGTCCTCGGGAAGACCACAGCTTCCTCCTACAGAACCTGCAGAGGAGGAGAGCAGTCAGGTGGAGGCAGGGTCACAAGTGCAGGGAAGTTGCTTAGTCAGAAATGGGCCTGAGGGTCCCTGTGTCCCAGGTCCCCCCTCAAGCCTGCCCAGACCTTGGGGGCCTTGTACTTCCTGTTTACACTGCTGCGAACTCAGATGATCCCTTCGTTCCCTCCTTCAGCTCAAGTGTCGTTCTCTCTAGGACACAGTCACTATCTGATCTGAATCAATTAGAACTCTGGCCTTCCACGAACTCTAAGGCCTTACCTTGTTTATTTTTGAGGCCAGTTCTCACTGGTAGTCCAGTCTGGCCTTGAACTTTCTCTCCTTCTGCTGTAGCCTCCAGGTGTGCCCTGCCTCATCCAGGTCAAACTCCTTATCTTGAATGGGTCCTCATCGTGTCCCCATCCCCCACCCCCACCCCTCCACGGAGCTGAGGACACAACCCAGGGCCTTGCCACTGAGCTAAATCCCCAACCCCTTTGACTGGGTTTTTCCTCTATTACTTTTCTTCTTTTTCTTTTTCTTTTTGTTTTTGAGACAGGGACTCACTATGAAGCCTTGGCTGTGCTGAAACACACAGGTACCTGCCCACCTCTGCTTCTCAAGTGCCAGGATCAAAAGCATGCACCACCACACCCCACTCCTGATACTCACCACTGACTTCTCCCACTAGACGGCAACAGCCATAAAGAGGGCATAGATAACTAATTTCCATAGCAAGTGCAATGAAATGTTTGCTGAATGATGAGAATGTGCCTATATTATAGATGTGAAATGACAGTATTTCAATTTTATGACTTACTTGGCTGTTGTGTGTGTGTGTGTATAAAGGTCATAAGACAACTTGTGGGAAGTGGTTCTCTCATTCTACCATGTGAATTCTAGGGACTCAGGTTAGGTTGTCAGTCAGGCTTGGGGCAAGCTTGTTTAGCAGTTGGGACGTGTCTCTGGCTCTATAAATGACCCGTAGTTATTTTAGGACTTGGGATTACAGTGTGGGCTCCCCAGACCAACTTTTTCACTTCTGATCTTTTTTTTTCTTTTTTAAGATTGTATTTTTTGATTTGGTGTGTATGCATATTTTTCCTGCATGTATGTACACGCACATATGCATGCCTGGTGCCTGGAGTGGTCAGAATAAGGCATCAGATTCCCTGGAATTACAGATGGCTGAGCTGCCACGTGGGTGTTAGCAACTGAACCCGGGTCCTCTGCAAGAGTAGCAAATGCTCTTAACTGCCGAACCATCTCTCCAGCCTTCACATCTGATCTTCCAACCGGTATTCTCAGCCTCCTGTTGGGGTCCATAGAATGGTTAAAGCTACATGACATATTTTAAAGAAATAATAGACAAATTAACCCTTCTCTAAAATTGGCAAATTTCACTTAGAAAGAAGAATGTTCTTGCCAGGCATGGAGGCCCAGACCTACAATTCCTGCACTAGAAAAGGTGAGGCAGGGGGATGACAAACAAGAGAATCATTTTACTAAGTCCAGGCTTCCAGGCTGGCTAGGACTGAAAAGAGGTCTGACCTTGTCAGACTTCCCTCTATTCCAGTCACCACCCCAGGCAGTGCTCAAGAAGCTCTGCCCAGAAGACCCCTTGGGGCTCTGGCTTTCCCAGGTAAGGCTGAGTTTCCCTTTAGCTTCTGGGCAGGGTGTAGCATATTGTTTTTATCTCCACACTCCATCTCCTAGGAGAAAACACAAGGACCACTGCTCCCCCAGCCCCACCCCGCTTCCCGAACTCAGTGACCTCTGGGACATCCTGTAAAGTTAGGGAGGAATTCTGAAATGATTTGTGCCCCAAGGAGAGCTTAGGGTGTCCCATTCTTTCTTTTTTCTTTTAGATTTATTTACTTTTGTTTTATGAGCATTGACTGGTGTTTCACCTGCATGTATGTCTGTGTGAGGGTTCCAGTTCCAGATCCCCTGGAACTGGAGTTACAGAAAATTGTAAGTTGCCATGTGGGTGTTGGGAATTGAACCTGGGTCCTCTGGAGGAGCAGCAAATGTTCTTAACCCCTGAGCCATCTGTCCAGTCCCAAGGTATCTCATTCTTGACATGCATTTTCACAGTTTAAAGCAGATGAACAAACCATATGCCATGGAGCCAACAGAATTTTCAGCCATCCCAAGGACCAAAGAGAAGCCCCTAACATAAAATTTTCAAACAGCTCAAAACATTAATTGACAGTTTACTGAGGTGCTTCACGACAGAAGGCACATCTCAGTAGAAACAGGGGCTCTCCAGAGCTTCTACTGTGAATTGGGTAGGAAGATAGTTCATTGCTCTTAAAAAAAATAATAATAATCAAAATTAAGAGGCAAGGACTACGACTGTAGCTCAGTTGGTATAGTGTTTACCTAGCATGCACAAAGCCCTGGGTTCCAGCCTCAGCACTGCATAAACTAGGCCCAGTAGTACGTAGCACATATTTGTAATTCAGCACTTGGGAAGTAGAGACAGGAAGATCAGAAGTTCAAAGTCATCCTTAGTTGTCTGGGCTTCATGAGAAGAAAAAAAGATTAGGATGCAGAAATCTGGTTTTGTCTAATCTCAGACACTGTACAACAATATGGATGTTCTGAGTCTGTCCTCAGGTCTCTACAGTCATGACTAAGATTCCTTTTGGGGGGGGGCAGGGTTCGAGACAAGGTTTCTCTGTATAGCTTTGGAGCCCGTCCTGGAATTCAAGTTGTAGACCAGGTTGGCCTTGAACTCACAGAGATTCACCTGCCTCTGCCTCCCAAGTGCTGGGATTAAAGGCATGCACCACCATAGCCCGGCTAAGATTCCTTTTTGAAATGCAATAACAGGTGATCCTTAACCACAGCTGAGCAGATGTGTTGGACTGCAATGAAGTAAAATTCATCTTTCACTGTCTCACAAGAGCCTTATATTTTATTACTCAAGCTACTATGGCAGGGGATTTTTTCTTAAATTGGAATATTAATGCTTATGATATAGAAACCCATTGTGTTTACCAGCAAGAAGCCTTCCCTAAATCAACAGCAACAAAACAGTGTGTGAGAATCCAGCCATCTTTGCTTCCTGTCCCTCTATGAAGAGGTGAGGAGCCCCAGTCACAAACCTCCAAGCTGGGTGCTTGCCTCCACCTCCCCACAGTTCCCTCCTGGAATAACCTGGCTTAAATGTCAAAGGGCAAGCAGCGGCTTGTGTGATTGCACTCCCCTGGGTTGACTTGATGTAGGCACAGAGTTCAGCTGTGGAAGAGCCCAGTGGTTGCATGCTTTGTGTAGGAGAAGAGAGCAGGCTGTAGAGAAGGGGCCAACACTGAGCTGTGTGTGAGGAGGCTGCTGTTCCTCCAGCTCCCAGCAGAGAACTGTGAACACCTGGCTCCGCTCAGTCTGTCCTCCCGGGTATCCCATCCACGCAAAGCAAGCTCATCACGTGGTCCTCATTCCAGGAACAGAACTATTTCCTAAGCTCTGGCTTGGGCGGGACTTACCTGCTCCAACACCTCCTGAATGCCTCCCTGGTCGCCACAGGGAATCCATTAAAAACAACAAACAGCTAAGTGCAGGAGACCTCTGCTCCCCTGGTACCAAGGACGACTCCTCCCTGCTCGGCTACCCCACATGTAGCTGCATCTCTGACTTAACCGTGGAGAAGCTGATCACATAAACCAGAGAGAGGTAAAGATAGGCAACTGGCCTCAAACTCACTGTTTTAGCCGAGGATAGTTTTAAACTGATCTCTATACCCACTTCCCAACCAATGGGATAACAGGCATGCTCCAGCACAGCCAGTTACAAAAACCTTCTTTTAAAAATTTTGTTTTATTATTTTTTATTTTTCAAGACAGGGTTTCTCTGTTTAATAGTCCTAGCTGTCCTGGAACTCACTGTGTAAACCAGGTTGGCCTCGAACTCACAGAGATCCGCCTGCCTCTGCCTCCCGAGTACTGGGATTAAAGGCGTGCACCACCAACGCCTGGCAAAACTTAAGGTTTTTGACAAACAAAACATCCTTATTCAGGGTCTAGCCTGGCAAGTGTAGTCCTGGTCCTTCATCAAGGAAATTTCTCTCTGCAACAGAGGTAGACCATTACAGAAAACCACAACCAGTCAAACTGCCGAGTTGTGGAGCCCAGTTCCAATGGATACATCTATAAAACACTCCCCCACCTAAGGCTCAGGGAATACTGTGGAAGAGGGGGCAGAAAGACTGTAAAAGTCAAAGAATCGGGATTGGGGTGTGCTGTGAGATGGTGTCTCCTAGGATGTCACCCATAAAGGCTAACCAACATGACTGCCTGAACAAGGACAGTAGGAATGGATATATGGAAATGAACCGGGGAGAGACCACGAGGTTTCACTCCTACACAAAAAACTACAGGCAACTAAGGAATGCTAAGAGCTGTAGAAATAGTCTACCTCAAGGAATAGCCCATGAATTGGTTATCCAGTACCAAATGGTCAGCCCTGAAAACATAGACATGCTGGGTGGTGGTGGCACACGGCTTTAATCCCAGCATTTGGGAGGCAGAGCCAGGAGGATCTCTGTGAGTTAGAGGTCTGCCTGGTCTACAGAGCAAGATCCAGGGCAGGCACCAAACTACACGGAGAAACCCTATCTCAAAAAACAAAAAACAAACAAAAAAACATAGACACAAGAAGCAATATACAAACTGAGCAGGTTATATTTAGGAATATGTGTATATGTGTGTATATACAAATATGTGTGTGTGTGTGTGTGTGTGTGTGAGAGAGAGAGAGAGAGAGAGAGAGAGAGAGAGAGAGAGAGAGTGTAACAACAATTAATGAGAAAAAGAGACCATTAATTTGAAAGTGAGCAAGGAGAAGTACATGGAAAAGTTTGGAGGGAGGGACTGGAAGGGGGAAATGACGTAATCATAGCCTCAAAAAATAAAAGAGCGTTGTACATTTACCAAATGTGTTAGCCAGCAGGACAAAGGCAGTGGCTCAGTGTTCTCAGTATCTTCTCATCGAGATGTTGGCATGAGACTAATCTACGGCATTATCCTTGCTCCCTTCTCATGCTAATTTTTTGTATATTGATACCAAGAAGCAGCATACTCCTCACATTTTTTTTAGCCCCTCCACTTGTATATGGTTTGAACTCACAACTTGATTTGCCCAATAGAGTATGATGGAAGAGCAACTTTGCCAATTCAAGGTTTAGGCCTACGAAGGGTAGAAGTTTCCCTTTAATTTAAGGTAAGTGTTTGGGGTGGGGGGGGGGATACCAAAACCACAGGGAAAGTTTGTGAGGAGAAACATGGCTTTCTGTTTGACCAGTCAAATAGCATGACTTACTGACCACTTCCAACCATTACCAATGTCTACCTGTGCATTGTATCACGGACCACTTTGGAAGGTCCAGAACAGGTACATTCCAGATAACAAGATTCCGTGATTACCCTGTTAGCTAAAATCAGCATCACCATAAGAAATGAGAAAATGGTAGTTGTTTCAGGCAATCAAATTTTACAGTGTTTTGTTAGGCAGCGATGAGCAACATAAACATTACCAATCAAAGGCTATAACAAGCAACCTTCCCCCTCTACCCCTGAGGTTAGTCTCTGGACTCCTGCTAGGTACGTGAGTTTGTAAACTAAAAATATATAACAAATCAGTGTCCTGAAAGCTATAACTGTGAAGAACATCTAGAGACACACACACATACATATAAACAACACACATATATACATCACACACACACATACACACACACAAAACAAACAAACAAACAAACAACAAATAAGAGAAAACCTGCATGGATGTGGTAGTCCATGCTTGTAATCCCAGGCAAAGGCAGGAGGATTGCCATGAATTTAAACAGATACACAGAGGATATCAACCTGTGGTACACAGCAAGACGCTGTCCAAGCAAACAAACAAAGAACACAGGCAGCTGGGGGCATAGCAGGGCATGCTTTTACTCCTGTAACTCAGGAGGCCGAGTGGGGTGCATCTCTGTGTTCCAGGCCTGTCAGGGCTACACTGTGAGTCTGAAGAACAGGCAAACTGCAGCAAAAGCCCCCACACAAGGATGACAAAAAAAAAAATGTGCATTCACAGAGGTTTCTTTCCTTCAGATTTTATTTTTATTATTACTATTACTATTATTATTATTATTATTATTATTATTATTATTATTATT
The DNA here is from genome assembly GCA_902168325.1 of Peromyscus nudipes. Lineage (NCBI taxonomy): Eukaryota > Metazoa > Chordata > Mammalia > Rodentia > Cricetidae > Peromyscus > Peromyscus nudipes. The sequence continues at coordinate 46,724 of CABHPH010162448.1, read as the reverse complement.
ATTATTATTATTACTGTGTGTGTATGTACACATGCCATGGACCCTGTGTGGAGGAAGTCAGAGGATAACTTTGTGAAGTTGGGGTCTCTTCTACCACATGTTCCCAGGATCAAACCCAGCCCCCTAGGCTTGTGTGGGGCAGGTTCCTTTATCCACTGAGCAGGCCATTTCCCACTCCTCACACATTTTGGGTTTTAAAATAACTTTTGGTAGCTTTCATTCCTTCAAACCTTCCAAGCAAAGAAACCCCAAACTCTTAGCATATTTCTAGCCATAGTGATATGATATTTATATCAACTTCAGAATTGAAAAAAATTCCTGGGGAACAATGTTCATGCATTTACAAATGCAAAACTGATTGAAACAAAGTTTACGCGTGACCTTTTTTTCCTTTTCTCATCCCAATAAATACGTCCCCAAGGAGCAGGGCGGGCATCATCTTTAACAACAGTAATCAAATAAAGCCAGAAAAACATAGACCCCAACCACACAGACGAGACTGAAAGAAGTTATTATTTCAAACACGCAGCTCTCCAATCTCGTCTCCCTCGAAGAAAAGCAAAGCTGGGGCACTCATCGATCCGCATCCTCCGGTGGCCTCCTGCCCAGGCAGGATCTTTCCCCTTCCTTCAAGAAGATGGGGGGTGGGGTGGGAGAGACTCGCAGAGGAGGGGAGACGCGGACTTCTCTATGTGTGACCTGGTGGTACAAGTGACCGTGGCTGCAGAGGAGGAGAAAAGCCCATGAAGCTGAAAAATTTTGCAAAGAGAAAACAATTGCCCCGCAGACCACGGTAAATACAATAACAGCGGTGGGGCGATTTGCAAGCATGTAACGCGCTTTTGTGCGGGGCTGCTCCTGCGGGCCTCGAGGGTTTCTGTGTGCCTGCTCCGCGGGACCTCCTCGACTGGCCTGCAGCACAAAGGCCGAACCCGCGCCCCTCCTCCAGCGACTCACCCCCAATCTTCCCCATGCTGGGGAGGTCTTACAGCGCACTGAAGACTTTCAGTGGGGTGCAGGGCAGTGCAATTTAGGATTTCTGCGGTACGGGGTGGATTTCCATGCCTGGCAGACAGGGGCCAGATTTAAAAATAGCCTTTACTCACCCGATTAACCCTTTCCTCGCTGAGCTGCTCTTTGCGATTTGCTTGCTCTGTACAGTGTAAGACCCAGCTTCTCATGGCTTGGAGATCAGATGAATAAATGTCATGATTCATTGCCAAAGAGGTATTAAAATTACCGCAGTCTTTTATGGCAGCGTTGAAGGTGGAAGAGGAAGGGGGCTAGAGAGCAGGGGAGAGATGATGGCCAAAGAGGAGGAGAAACGGGTCGTGGTTAGAGGAGACATTGCCCTCACATGGAGACTGGGATGAGTCTGTGATTACTTTAATGACCGTGAAACTTGAGTATTCAAAGAAATAAATGAAGCTATGTAATCACCTTCTAAGACCGATCAAAGGCCGGTGAGAGAGCGGTGGGAGGGGCCGGTTATATAATAGCATTTATGTCCCACAGGGCTCTGCAGGCCAAGGAAAGCAAGGGCCGGTGATGTGTCAGGGGAGAGCAAGCCTGCACTCAACCCTACCAGGAAGGCCTCATGAGCAGGGAAGGGCAGCCCGACCCGCTGGGGCCACCGCGGGCTCTTGCAGCATTTTGGCCTGGAAAAGTCCTGCTGATGTTTTGGGTTTCTCAGAGTTTTGCAGGGCAAATCAAACTTCAGTGCTACGGAGGACAGGCAAACACCATCCAGCATGTGCTTGTGTGCTTGGATTTTTAAATAAAAACACACGACCCAATCAAAAGACAAACTTCTGATTATCTTAATGTGACGCTATTTTAATATTTCTATCTCCTTTTTGTTTGTTAATGTGATACCATAAAATAATGTAACCAATTGCCTAAGGGAGAGATGCCAGACATTGGCCTCCAGCTCTCTCCGGAGCTGAGGATGGCTTCAATGGCTGATCTTTTTGCCTCTACTTCACAAATGCTGGGATTACAAGTGTTCACCACTACCCATTTGTGCCTGGTTTGTGTGGCATTTGATCCAAAACAGGCCTCCTGATGTTAGACAAGCCCTCTAGACATTTGTGATTTTAGTGAATTTTAGTGTTTCTTAGCCTGTTGCTCTGGGACAGATCAAAGCTGACTTCCGGGCCTGCTTCTTGCCCTCACAGCTGTGTGGCTCAGTGTGCCAGGCTCTCCGTTTCCTCATCTGGAGACCAGGTTCTTGGCTACATCCTCAGCATGTTCTGAGGATGCAGGCTGACAAATGCATAGCACCTGCTCTTGGGCTGACAAGGTCATAATGGTGTTGCCCTACTTCAAGCTTCCAGCAGGACACAGGAATCCTTACTATAATCCCAGGAGTCAGGAAAATAAAGTCTTTAAAAAACAAAATAACACCTCAAGCCCTTCTAACCACGAGTTTGTTATTGTTGAAATTTTCCAGAAAAAGGAGAAAAAAACAAAAGCCAGACACCCAGCTAAATTTGAATTTGAGATGAATAGCCATTTTTTAGTGGAAATATATGTCAGTAAAAAAATAAACTGCTTAAAGTTCTAGTTTGGTTGGCCAGCCAGTTCCTACATGCCAAGCTTGGCCATCTAACTAACACTGAAGACCTGTGGATGGTTGGTTTGTAGCACTGGGGGTTGAACGTAGACCCTCACCTAAGTCTCCGAGTTCTTTATTACTGCTCAGCCCCAGCCTGAGACCTAAGGACAGATAATGCTCACTTTCTTGGCCCCAGTCTCCACTAAGGTAACAAGAAAGACATACTCATTTCAGAATGTTTTAAAATAAAATTAATATCATTATTTTGACTTATCCGGAATACAATTTCTCAACATTAAAAAGGACAGCCATTTTGACATTTTACACTTTAAAAAGTGACTTGGATTTTTATGGTTTCTAGCCTGAACCACAGCTATGTGCTGGTTTGGGGTTACTGGGCCAGTTCTGAGTGTGTTATGCCCAGATGTTGACCACCAGGCTTCCAGTGGGTTCTGTTTCTTTTCTTCTTTCCTTCTACAGAATAGAGCCCCATAAAAGCTCATCCACAGGCAGACCTGGTCCTGGTGAGACAAGACCAGAAGCTGCCACACTGGGCCACACTGTCTGAAGGAGAAGAGGAGCCTTTCCAGGGAAACGACAGGATGAGCAAGGAATGACGGACGCACACCTGAAGGCGTAGGTCGGAGAGGCGCACAGAGATGTGAGGGCAGTCTGGTCTACATTTCCAGTTCCAGGCCAGCCAGGGCTATGCTGATCCTGTCTCACAGAAAAGAAAAAAGGAAAGTAGGTTAGAAAGCCCTTGTTAAAAACACAAAGTTATATACAGTGTAACAAAAAGTTAATACTTGAAGCATGAGCTTTGCATTCTTAATTCCATGGCACTACCTTTGTATGGAGTTTATTTTATTTTATTTTATTATTTTTCAAGACCGAGTTTCTCTGTGTAGCCTTGACTGTCCTGGAACTCACTCTATAGCCCAGGCTGGCCTCAAACTCACAGAGATCTGCCTACCTCTGTCTCCTGAGAGCCACTACTCTTGACTTATATAATTATGTTTTTAAAAAAAGATTTATGTATTTTTATTTTATGTGTATGAGTATTTGCTTGCATGTATATATGCACCATATGAGTGTCTGGCGGCCACGGAGAGGGCATCAAATCCCTGGAACTCAAGTTTCAGATCACTGTGAACCTCCATGTAGGTACTGGGAAGTGAACCTAGGTCCTCTGCAAGAGCAGCCAGTGATCTAACCACTTAGCCAGCTTGCCAGCACCTCATGCTACCTTATGAGGTACCCTCAAACAAAAATGATGGGGCTGGAGAGGACTCACAACATCTGTAACTCCAGTTCCAGGGGATCCAACACCCTCTTCTGGCCTCCAGGGGTACCAGGCACACATGTTGTACACAGACATAAATGCAGGCAAAACATCAATACACATAAAAGTAAAACATTTCTAAAGAAAGAATTATGAAAGTATGAAATTATGAAACACCAGAACAACCTGTTAACATTAGAAGGACAGAGAAATTCAGATCAAACAGGGCTTTTTGAGTTGTTTTGGTGGTATGTTTTTGTTTGGTTTGGTTTGTTTGGTTTTTTCAAGACAGGGTTTCTCTGTGAAGCTCTGGCTGTTCTAGAACTCACTGTGTAGTCCAGCTGGCCCCGAACTCAGAGATTCACATGCCTCTGCCTCCCCAGTGCTGGGATAAAGGCGTGTGCTACCACACCTGGCATGGGCAAACAGTTTCTAAAGAACTCCAGCTCTAAACCCTTTGGTAGTGATGGTGCATGGATCTCAGCAGCTGTATGTCAGTCTGTTAAACCAGTAGACAAAGTCTGCCACAGGTCTTAGTGCAAAGGGCCTGTGACAGATTCAGATGCAGCTTGAAGAGAATCCTTTGCTTTTTGGATACCTGCAAGTACCCCAAAGCACCTGGCTTGGCTTGTTGCCTGCAGGAACCCCCCCCAAAAAACAACTGGCTTATCACCTGCAGGAACCCCCTCCCCCCAAAAAAACAACTGGCTTGTCACCTGTAGGAACCCCTCTTCCCCCAAAATATAAAACAACAGCGGGCTTACCTCTATCTGCCAGAGCCCCACCTGACCCTGAGCTACAGGTAGTAAGGAAAACTTGCCCATCAGTACCATTTTTCTTTTCCCACTTGGAAGACCTGTGAGGGCTGACGTCACAATGTCACATACCTGCTCTGGTTGTCAAAAGAGCTTGTGACAGAATATGCAGCAGTTCCCAGCTTCTTGTTAAGTAGTTTTGAGCAATTGTAGTTTTTTTTTTTTTTTTTTTGGTTTTTGGAGGCAGGGTTTCTCTGTGTAGCTTTGCGCCTTTCCTGGAACTCACTTGGTAGCCCAGGCTGGCCTTGAACTCACAGAGATCCGCCTGGCTCTGCCTCCCGAGTGCTGGGATTAAAGGCGTGCGCCACCACCACCCGGCATATTTCCTTTTTGAGGCTAGGCTGCTGTGCAATGGAAAGGTGGACTGAAGGGCCCTTGTTCCTCCTTCCCCAGCAAGTGTCCCGTCTTCCCTTCACGGGTGGAGTGTGGCCACCTTTTGGTTTAGGTAGATGAGTGATCAGCAGTGATGCTGTGGTCTTTTCCCCAGATGTTTAATAACAAACACAAATGTGATAAACACCACGATCCAAACCAGTTTGGTGAGGAAAGAGTTTATTTCATCTTACAGCTTGTAGTCTATCATACAGGGAAGTAGGGAGTTCAGGGCAGGAACCTGGAGGCAGGAACTGAAACAGAGGCTATGGAGTAATGCTGCTTACTGGCTTGATCTCCGCACCTTACTCGATTGCCTTTTTATACAACCTAGGTCCACTAGCTTGAGGGTGACAGTGCCACAATGGGCTGGGCCCTGCTAATCAGTCATTAATCCTACAGGCCTGTCTGTTGGAGGTCCTTTCTCTATTGCTGTTCCTCTTCCCAGATGACTCGAGAGGGTGTCAAGATGATCAGGGTCTCCCTCAGCCATCATCTGAGATGGACTCAGATCGGGGTCTGGGTCAGCCATCATCTGAGATGGACTCAGATCGGGGTCTGGGTCAGCCATCATCTTGGATGGACTCAGATCGGGGTCTGGGTCAGCCATCATCTGGGATGGACTCAGATCAGGGTTTGGGTCAGCCGTCATCTGAGATGAACTCAGATCCGGGCCTCCCTCAGCCATTATCTGAGAAACTGCCTCCTGCAGTAGATGGGAACTAAGACAGAGACCCACAACGGGACAGTGTGCAGAGACTAGAGATTGGGAACACTCAGTCCTAGGTGGGATGTCTTTATCAAACCCCTCCCCTCAGGGCTCAGGGAACTATGCAGAAAAGGAGGCTGAAGGATTGTAAGAGCCAGAGGGAAGGGATGACTGAGGAAACTGTCTTCCAGACACAGCAGGACTGCTGACCTCACAGAGACTGACGGCCTTCACACGGCCTGCACGGGTTCAAGCCAGATGGGTCCCAGTGCCTTGGGGAAAGTGGATAGGGCTCCCACCCCTAATCAAGAAGCTGTCTTTGCTGGGCCGTGGTGGACAGGCCTTTAATCCCAGCACTCAGGAGACAGAGACAGGTGGAGTTCCAGGACAGCCAGGACTGTTACACAGAGATACATACCATCTTGAAAAACAAAACAAAACAAGCTACCTTCACCTGCCACCCACTTGCAAAGGGAAGATTAGTTTTCTCCAATGAGTCTCACTGGGTGTACAGACCACACTTAAGGGCAGGTCCCATGCCCAACAGTAGATGCCAAACCAAAACAAACCCAGCGGTATCTTTGTAGATGCTTTGTCTCATGTTGCTTTGTGTGAGCAGTTTTAGCTCATTGTGCTTTTGCTTGTGTATTTTGGTTCCTATTTTGTGGGTTTTGTGGGGTTTGTTTGTGTGTGTGAGTTACTTGGTTTTGTTTGTTTGTTTGTTTGGTTGGTTTTTTTTTTTTTGTTTGTTTGCTTGTTTGTATTTTTAAGGAGAGAAAGAAAGGGTGTGAATTGGACAGTTGAGGAGGTGAGAGGACCTGGGGAGTTAGGGAAGGGAAAAGGTGTGGCAGAATATATCATATGAAAAAAATCCAATTAAAAAAAGAGAAGGGGGGGCTGGAGAGATGGCTCAGAGGTTAAGAGCACTGACTGCTCTTCCACAGGTCCTGAGTTCAATTCCCAGCACCCACATGGTGGCTCACAACCATCTGTAATGAGATCTGGCACCCTCTTCTGTATACATAATAAATAAATAAATCTTTAAAAAAAAAAAAAAAAGAGAGAAGGGACTAGCGAGAACTCCAGTTCCAGGGGACCTGACATCTTCACACCGATACGCTTAAAATAAAGTTCAATAAATTATTAAAAACAAATCTCAGGCTAGAGAGATGTCTTAGTGGGTAAAGGCAATTGTTGCCAAGACTGTCTAGCTAGGACTTCTCATGCCCGGGACTCTATGGTGGAAGGAAAGAACAATGTTGTTCCCCGACGTCTGCATGCTCAGTGGCACACCTCCAAATAAACTTAATTTTTAAAATCTTCTAAATCTATATTGAAATATCTTAATATACCTCAACTCTGCTTCAAAGAAAAATACACCAATTGTTTGTCAAGCCAACTATGTGATAGTACTTCCATCTCTTTCCTAATACCTCTGTCTGTCCTGTCTGTAATAGAGATCTTATGTGTAACAAGTCTTTGGGGCCTGCTACACAGACAGGGTCTAAAACATCTTCAGAAAGAACACCAGGGAGGGGCAGCCTGCCCAGCATGCAGCATCAAGTTTTGTGGGATGGTGTGTGTGTGTGTGTGTGTGTGTGTGTGTGTGTGTGTGTCACACACAGACTTCTGCCACCAACAAATGGGAGTCCCTGTCTTACAGCATGCATACTTCTGAACTATCCTGATCAGCAGCAGAGTAGCACTGTCATAACTCTTCTAGAATCATGAGCATAAGAAGGGGTCTGTGGAAAGACCTGCCTGCAGGGCTTGCTGAGGCCACCGGTGAATGTTATGAGATTCCCCTTAACGAGATATGAAAACAAAGACCACTCACTTATTCAAGATGATGAGGGCACTAAAGTGGTATGCAGCAGGGGCCTAGGAGCACACGCCCTGGTGGCGGCAGGGGGTGGGCCTTGGAAATCTGCCCCTGAGACTCCAGTTCGTATGTAATTTGTATGCTGTTTGTAGTCAGGGGTGATTGGGATCTGCAGTTTAGTTGCTGGATGCCTCGAGCTGATTTGATGGATGAGTATCTGTGCCAGCCTCTTCAAGTTGCCGCAGCTCAGTGAGAGAAGCAGAGGATAAAGACTGGTAGGTGAGCTGATTTAGTGATACCCAGGAAATGTCTTGATTTTATTGATTTATTATTTTTATATTTATTTAGGTTTTTTTTTTTTTTTTTTGAGACAGGTTTTCTCTGTGTATCCCTGGCTGTCCTGGAACTAGCTCTGTAGACCAGATTGGCCTCGAACTCACAAAGATCGGCCTGCCTCTGCCTCCTGGGTGCTGGGACTAATAGACGTGCACCACCATGCACAGCCAAGACATGTCTATAAAAATCACGGAGCCTCATGCTTCCACCCGCTTCAGCACCGCAGTGTGTTTTCCACATTTCCAAACAGGGCATCTCTCTCCTGGCTGTGGAGTCTCAAGACCCGCTTTTCTAAAAAATCCCTTTGCTTCCAACAAATCCAATAAGCTGATCCTGTTTGAAGACAGGCGATTTCAACACGGAAGAGTCATTTACCTCTGTCCTGTCACTGGATGTTCTGACTGAGAATAAAAATCGAAGGTTTAGCTTTCTAGAGCTGGTCATGCAGCATAGTCCTGAGACCCCAGCACTCAGGAAGTAGAGACAGGAGAATCACAAGTTCAAGGCCAGCCTTAGCACCTTGAGATCCTGTCTCAAACAGAGACTAGGCAGACACTTCTCTAGTTTTTTGCTGTATTTCATAGCGACTGGCAAGCATTGACACCACCAATAAAGACATGTAGACAACGACTGCCTGGGCCCTTGGATTCCAGACATTGCCAGTTAAAAACACAGATGCTGACATTGAACACCATGCATTTGAGGTCACCATACTTACCTCAGAGCCTATTATATTATAAATAGACCATAAGAATACAAAAACAGAAAATCACAGTTGGTTTTCCCTGATGTGGTGGTGCACACCTTTAATCTCAGCACTTGGGAGGCAAAAGCAGGCAGATGTCTGTAAGCTTGAGGCCAGCCTGGTCTACAAAGTGAGTTCCAGGCCAGCCAGAGTTACAGTGAGACCCTGTTTCAAAGAAAGCAAAAACAAAGCAACTACAGTTGGTTTTTATATACACTCATAGTTACTAAAGTTTGATTGCCTTCACATTATTTAGTACAGTGTGACAGAGATACGGAACTTCAAGGTAGACAACAATTCAATGTTTATGTTTTGTTTTAGAAATGGGCTCTTACATCCTTTTGCAGGCTAGCCTCGGACTCCTGAGCTGAAGCATCTGCCAGCTCAGGATCCTGCAACCCCACTCCCTAGCCCCTGCTGAGGAAGCATCAGCAGTATCACCTGCACCTGCTAGACAAGGCCGAAGTTTTTCGAACATCCTCAGAATAGGCAGCCAGTCACCCTCCCGGCTCCCCAGCCCCGTGGTTCACACTGCTGTCAAACTGTGTTAGCATTGTGTTAACAGTGGTGTCTTAGTTTTAAGGATTGCGGTTAGCACTTTGCCTCATCTTCTCAGTGGTGCTTGTCTGTTGCTCTGCTCAGTCCCCAGGTGGACTTTAGCAGGTGACTGTGTGATGCTTGTTTCGGAAAGCAGGATGTCTTACCATAAGGGGAGGACCCCTGGGTTTACGAAGCTTTTCCACAGCAAACGGAAAAACTTAAGTGCAGCCCTGAGTTAATCAGTGCACTTCTGAGCTCTGTTCTGTTACTTACCTGGTACATGACCTTCAGCAATTTACAGATTTTCCAGTCTCATTTTGATCATTAGTAAAATGAGATGTATTATACACCTCTATATAACATTCAAGATTAAAATACTACCAGTTGCTTCGGCTGGAAACAACCTAAGTGACCATCAATAGAATGAAATATGCTGTGATCCAGACTAGCTGAGAGAGCCAGGCCATGGTAGCGCACACTTTTGATCCCAGTACTCAGGAGGCAGAGGCAGGCAGATCTCTGTGAGTTCAAGGCCAGCCTGGTCTACAGAGTGAGTTCCAGGACTACTACAAAAACCAAACCTACAGACTCGCTGAGATGTTTCACAGCAGGAGGGCCTGGAGAGACATCCCAGCAGTTGTTAGCTTTCTGCTCTTGGAGAAGACTAGGATTCCAGTCCCAGTACCACGTGGTGGCTTACTAACACCAGTAACTTCAATTCCAGGGCATCTCATACTTTTTTATAACCTCCTCAGCCTTCTGTATGCATATGGAGTACATTTATACACCCAGGCGCGCGCACACACGCGCACACACACACACACACACACACACACACATACACTCAAAAAGAGAGAAAGTGGGCTGGAGAGATGGCTCAGTGGTTAAGAACAGTAGCTGCTCTTCCAGAGGACCCAGGTTCAATTTCCAGCACCCACATGGCAGCTCACAACTGTCTGTAACTCCAGTTCCAGGGAATCCGACACCCCCACACTGATATACATGCAGGCAAAACACCATTAAAAAAATTAAAAAAAAAAAAAGAGAGAGAGAGAAAGTGAGAAGTGAGAGAGGGCTCTCGAAAGATAAAGTGCATGATGCACAGGCCTAACGTGAGTCCTACCCCTGGAACCCACACAGGAGTGGAAAGACTGAATTGTCCCCATGGAGTTTTCCTCTGACCTCTATGCATGTCCACATATACATCACATACAATAATAATAATAAAATCAAAATTTTTAAAAAACCCACAGAGTGAAAGCTGGACATTGTGGTCCCCATCCTAGTACTCAGGAAGTAGAGGCAGGAGGATCATGAGTTGAGTTCAAGGCCAGCTTTGGCTGAATAGGGTATTCAAGGCCAATGTGGGATACGTGAGACCTTTACAGGCTAATTTCAGTTACACAACAAAACTTCAAGAGCTCGGGGTTGGGGATTTAGCTCAGTGGTAGAGTGCTTGCCTAGCAAGCACAAGGCCCTGGGTTCAGTCCTCAGCTCCAGAAGAAATTAATTAATTAATTAATTAATTAATTAATTAAAAAAAACCAAAAACCAAACAACAACAACAACAAAAAGAGCTCAAAGCGGTTCTGTTTCCAGGGGCAGTATTACAATGAAATGGAAGAGATGCTGTACATCCAACCTTCAAAGATATGAGCAGTAAAAGCCAACAAAATCCCAGAATGACAAGAACAATAACAAAGAATAAACTTGGTCTCCCTGAATCATCAATTCTGCATGAGACAATATCCCTGGAATGTTGCAAAGTAAGACCATATATGCAATAAAATCTTATTCACTTATTTATTTGAAACAGGGTCTCACTGTGTACCCTGGCTGGCCTGGCACTCATTAGGCCATACCTGCTTTAGAGATCCACTTGCCTCTGTTCCAATCTATCTACCTACCTACCTATCTACCTACCTATCTATCTATCTATCTATCTATCTATCTATCTATCTATCTATCTACGTATGTATGTATCTATCTATCCACCAATCTTTTGTGTACCTACTGATGTCTATCATCTATTAATCAATCTATATCTTACTTAGCATCTCTTATCAACCTATTGATATAAATGCATGGATTTGTTCATCGTCTATATATGTATTATACATATCTCTGTATCTATCATCTGTCCCTGTCTGTTTATCATATACATATGTATGTATGTATGTATGTATGTATATATGTATGTATGTATCTATATATCTATCTATCATCTATCTATCTATGTTTCCAACCATACCTCTATCTTTCTGAGATTTGCACTTCTGGGGAATTGATAGAAAGTCTCTTTCTCTTATTTCACACGTCACTTCCAACTATGCTTCTTGAAATGTCTGAACTGTTATCTGTGTCATAGTCAAGTTTGAAATTATGGTACTGGGCATTCCTGATGTATAGATATTCTAATTACTAAGGAAAGCTTTACAAACAACTGGCCCTTGTGTAGGTAGGTACTGAGGACTAAGTAACTGATTGGCTTTGGACTGAGGCCTAAATACTCCTTTGTTGATATCTTTGAGTGTAGGAGATGTGACCCTTCCCCTTCTCAGTGTAGCTGTTTTTTAAAAATAGAACCTACATAGCTCCTTGCTCTCTGTGAGTCCTCAAAATGTCTGTCTCCTGACTGAAAGGAGTCTATGAGTAAAAGCCTCTTAGGAGCACGCCACAGCATGAGGCTCTGCGCCAAGCAAGTTGCATTGACCCTAAACACACTGTGGATCTTCACGAGTACTCTCTCCTGCTTACCCAGCTGTGGACAGGGGGTGGTGGTAGGGCGGGATGGTGGCGTTTCCTTTACCTTTCCAAACCCTGGAGCTCATCTTCGTGATGAGCCTCAGGTTTCATTTGGAGTTGGAGTTGAAATACATTTCAACCCATTTCTTCTGTGTGAGTGGATCTCAGGCTTTAGCTGTGAGTTAGTTTCCACTGACTTAAAATTTCATAGTAAGAGCTGGGTGTGGTGGTGCATGCCTGGAATTGTAGCATGGGAGTCGGGGGAGGGGCGGATGCAGGAGAGTCAGGTGTTCAAGTCATCTTCTACACAGTGCATTGGAGAGGCCAGCCTGGGCTACTGGAGACTCCAACTCAAAGGAAAAATAAAGGGAGGAAGGAAGGAAGGAAGGAAGGAAGGAAGGAAGGAAGGAAGGAAGG
>CABHPH010162448.1:0-34374 GCA_902168325.1 Peromyscus nudipes | reverse complement strand
AGGAAGGAAGGAAGGAAGGAAGGAAGGAAGGAAGGAAGGAAGGAAGGAAGGAAGGGAAGGGAAGGGGGAGGGAGAGAGGAAGGGGAAAAGCTGTTTCACAGTGAGAAGATTGGTACCCACGAAAAACATCGCCCAAAACCTTCACATCCATTGACTAATCTGATGATTAGAGGACAACTCTGGAGCTTCTGGAACGTGTCCATGAGGCTTTGATTCTTTGCTTCTCTGTCTTTCAGTATGTTTGCAGCAGGCACAGTGGGGAATGCACTTGGGAGATGGAGACAGATATCAGGTTCTGGGTTAACCTTGGCTACATTTGGAGTTCAAGGCCAGTTTGGGCTGCACCAGACTCTGTCTCAGAAAGCAAAACAAGGTGGCTAGCGGAGAGAGGCTCACAAGGCCCCATCCTCCCTGAGGGTCTTCAGATTGTTAATGGTTGCTAAGTGAGATATGTGTCATTGGTCCTCACAGGACACTGGATGGGAGACTCTGGGGTTTGAATCCAACACTCCCCAGCCAGGGAACACAGACAGTATGGTTATACACTCACATGCAAGTGCTCTGCAGCGAAGACTGTAAGAGCCAGAGGGTCAGGGAGTTTGCTGTGAGGTTACGTCTCCTAGTAGGTTCAGAAGCTACATCCATAAAGTTTCACCAACATGGCTGCCGAAACATGAACTAAACAAAGAGGACACCAACGAACATGCCAAACTGAAAAGGGGAAGCCCATGGGTCTTCAACTCTACGCTGGGAGCAGGGGAGACGGTCCTCCCCAGGGAGGACACAGCAACTGATTGTCAGATTGCCAGTCAGCCCTGAACACACGACGAGTGTAATTAGATAGACTCAACAGGTCATGTTTAGGAATACATGTGTATACACTTACGCACACGTACTTGCAACAACAAACAGTGAGAAAAGAGGCCATGAATGTAAAAGAGAGGGGAGAGCGACCTAGGGGGGGTTTAGAGGAGAAATGTAATTAAATTATCTCAAAAATGCTATATAACAAGTTGATTACTTGCTTTTCAGATTTGATTCCTGAAATTAACTTAGGGAGATTATAAAGGGGTCAGAAGGAAATTGGCAAGCTTTGTGCCATGGACCAACTGCCGAGGACTGGCTTTTGGTAGCCAGGGAAGGCCCGCCTGAGGGTTCTCAGATTGTCATGAACCCAAACTGAAGGGAAGGTTTTGTTGTGTTATCTAGACCCAGAACCAGCTGCCCTGTAGTTCATTTGTTTGTTTCTTGTCCTTCCCTGGGGGAGGACGTTCTGATTCAAGAAAGCAGGGTCCAGCATGCTGCACTCGGACATGTTCCACTCCTGTCTGTATCCTATGGGTTTTTGTTTTTGTTTTGTTTTGTTTTTTGAGACAGGGTTTCTCTATGTAACTTTGGTGCCTGTCCTGAATTTCTCTCTGTAGACCAGGCTGGCCTCGAACCCACAGAGATCCGCCTGGCTCTGCCTTCCCAGTGCTGAGACTAAAGGCGTGCACCACTGCCGCCCGGCTATGTCCTATGTTTTAAGATAAAGATGTTAAAATATGATGAATAAACAGAGGAGAGAAGGGCGAGAGGAAGAAACAAAGGAGAGAGGGCGGGGTGATGAAAAGAGAAGACAGGGCTGGACAGATGACTCAGAAGTTAAGAGCACTGGCTGCTCTTCCGGAGGACCTGGGTTCAATTCCCAGCACCCACATGGCAGTTCACAACTGTCTGCAACTCTAGTTCCAGGGGTTTTGACACCTTTACACAGATGTACATGAAGAATGTATGCACATAAAATAAGAATAAATGAATCATTAAAAAGAAAAAAGACAGGAGGAAAGAGAGGGCAGAGAAAAGGGAAGGAAGCAATGGCGGGAAGGAGGGAAGACGGAAGGGGAGAGCCTGAAAGGGAAAGAGAGCAAACGGGTGAGAAAACATTTGAAACAACAGCCAACCAGGAGACAAAGGGGCAGAGTGCACACGGTTACCAAAAGAGTAAGGGGCTTCAGAACTTCAGGAAAAGCTGCACAAATACCGCTGTGAACACCAGAGCATTGTTTCAGTGCTGAGATGGAACCCAGGCTTGACCGCCAACCCGAGAGTCTTTACATTTTCAGTTCTTGATTTGCATGTGGGGAGACACCAGGAGGTTGGATCCAGGGCCTGATCGCCCACTTTCACGTCCTCTGAATATCTTCAGCCCAATGTCACATTTTCTTAGGAAAGTCTGAACACTGAAAAGGTCCAAGGGCTTGGGAAGACAGAGGGATGGCTCAGCGCTTGCTCCACAAGCTGGAAGGACTGAGTTTGGATCCCCAGCACCCATGTGACAAAGAAGACGACTGTAGTCGAGCAAGCCTGGTGTCCCAGCACTGGGAGGTTGAGATGGGAAGATCCTTGGGCCTCAGTCAAACCAAAATGGGTGAGCTCCAGGTTCACTGTGAGAGCCTGTCTCAAGAAATAATGTTGAGAGTAAGAAAGGAAGACTCCCAGCATTGACCTCTGACCTCCACACATACATGCACACATGTTTACATCACACACATAACATGCATTGTTTTTTTCTGTTTTCAAAAGTTCACACACAGGCCCGTGATCCCAGCACTGAGAAAGCAGAAGCAGGAAGGTTGGGTGGAGCTCAAGGTCAGCTTGGCTATAGATAGAGACCCTATCTCGGACAGACAAAAAAACCACGCCTGAGGCTAGGCATGGTGGTACAAGCCTGTAATCCCAGCACTTGGTAGGTGGAGGCAGAAAGGTAAGCCTGGACTGTATACAGTAAGGAGCCAACCTGGGCTACTCAAATTCTGTGTCTATCTGACCACCCCGGAAGAAAACAACAACAACAAGAAAAGCAAACAAACAAAAAACTAAGAAGAATCAAACGTGGCTATCACTTTGTGTGTCTTGATTTTTATGTTTAGAAAGGGCAAAATAAACACAAGTAAATAAAATCTTCTATGACCCCCATGAAATTATCCCCTCCACCTTTGAGGCAGGGTTTCACTATGTAGCCCTGGCTGTGCTGGCATTGATTTGTGGACCAGGCTGGCTCTGAACTCACACTGTGTCCCAAGAGATAGGTTAAAAGTGCCCTGACACCAGGCAAGGCAGTGCACACCTCTTAAAAATGAGGAATAAGCGACCCGGAGAGGTGGCTCTGAGGTTAGGCGAACGGCCCGCAGTGGCAGAGGTGGCGAGTTCGATTCCCGCGACTGACTGATGATGTCATAAATCGATGACTCGATGATTGATCGATCAAGCGATATCGATCAATTAATCAGAAAAAAAAGAGGAATAAAATCCTAAGAAGAACAAAAGTAATATAATTTCTTTCTTCAGTCTTGCCAAGATATTAAAAGACAGTGGTCCATAAAAACTAAAGGGCTGGTCACAACTCAGCAGGGAGGGTGCTCACCTAACATGGACGAGGCTTTGGCTGTGATTTGCAGCACCAAACTGAACCAGAAGCCTGTAAAACAGTCTCAGGAAGGTCAGAAGCTCAAGGCTAAGCTTGGCTAAGTAGTGAGTTGTTGATACACAGAAAGTTCTAGGTCAGTCCTGGGATACATGAGACCTTGTCTTAAAAAAAGAACAAAACAAAACAAAAACCCTCCAAGGGCACAGAGGTAGAGTGCTCGTGGAGCCTGGTCCAGGCCTGGCTTTGATCAACCCGGGGGGAAGAATCCATACAGTGACTTCATTACACAAAGCTGTCTTGAGTTCTGGAATTTAAAATCATACACAACTCACAGAGGTAGGCAGATTTCTGGGGATTTGAGGGCAGCATGGTCTATATAGTGAGTTCCAGGCCAGTAAGGGATACATAGTGAGAGTGTGTCTTCATCAATCAATCAATCAATCAATCAATCAATCAATCAATCAAAATATCTAATTAGAAATCATGTACAGCCAGTTCTGGTGGTGCACACCTTTAATCCCAGCACTCAGGAGGCAAAGGCAGGAGGATCTCTGTGAGTTCAAGGCCAGCCTGGTCTACAGAGTGAGTTCCAGGACAGCTAGGGTTACACAGAAAAACCCTGTGTTGACAAAAAAAAAAAACAAAAACCAACAGAAAACTTTACTATTCTATAACACAAAAAGTTGATAGTGAGGAACAGAAAACACAGACCATTAAAAGCCCATTTTGTGTGTGTATTAGTCTTGAACTACATGGTCTACATTGGAGGCTGGTTCCCCCGATAGAGTGCTTGTTTGGCATGCACAAAGAAGCCCCAGCTCTACCACTAGCACTGCTGAACCAAGTATGGGGACAACTGCCAGCATCCCAAAGCTTGAGAAACATAAGCAGAGGGTTGGAAGTCCAGGGTCATCCTTAGTTACATAGTAAGCTCAAAGTCAACCTGGACTATATGAGACTGTCTACAAATAACAATAAAAATACATTCAAAAATAATAATCTAAGTAGATGTCCTAGTTTATCAAGACCTGCAGTCACAAGACAAGATTCATGTTGGGGTTTTCGTAAACGTCATTCTAGGGCTCAAACAAAGCTAGAAGTTGAAAGCTATTGAAGACCAGCAAGATGGCGCGGTAAGTAAGGGCTGCTGTCAAATCTCACAACCTAAACTCAATCCCTGGGATCCACGTGGCGGGGAGAGGAGAAACCACTGCCCTAAGCTGTTCTCTAACTTCCAGAGGCTCCATGGTATGAGCGTGCCCAAATACTTGCATGTGTGTGCGCAGGCGCACGCACACATACACATTTTAAATTTAAATGTAAAAAACATTAAAGTAGTCTGTAATAGTACATCCCATACAAGCAAAATAAAACAAGACACTTTTTTTTTTGTTGTTTTGAGATGGGGTGTGTGGGGGTGGGGGTGGTGGTGGTGGTGGTGGTGGTGGTGGTGGTGTTTACTTTGTAAATTGGCTACCCTGGAACTCACCTCATAGGCCAGACTTGCCTTGAGCTCACTGAGATCTGCCTGCCCTCCACCTCCGGAGTACTGTGATTCAAGGAGTGCACTATCATACTAGGACTCCATAAAAAACAAACAAACAAACAAACAAATAAATAAAAATTTAAATAATAATTGTACTTAATTATCCTATTTATATCATTTCACCCCACATCTGAGTACAGGCCCTCCCTTGGCCAACCTGTCTGCCCACAGATGCACAGCCTGAAGGAGGTCATCTCCTGTTAGACTTCTACGGTGCTCGTGGACAGTGTCATCACTGGGTCGTGCTTAAGACAAAGAAGGGCATCTTGAGCGTTAAGAGGGGAAACAAGGGTGCTCTGTACTAAGAGGGAAGCTCTGAATCTATCTATTTAAGATTGATCACTATTCTCCTAGTTAATCTGTTGTCATGTCTAAGTTTCCTCCGGTAGAAAATAATCTACACTTCCAACTAAGTTATTCATGGTCCAGTTTGTTCTCAGAATACTATAATAGGCTTTGTGGAGATAACTTTTATAATAGGGATTTAATGGAGTGAGAAGACGAGCAAGTCCCAGCCTCGGAACATGAGCATTTGTACAGAGCACCTTCCCACCCTACCCCCAGCCTGTATCCCAAAGGATATTCAGTCTTAGTTAGAATCTAATTTTCACAAAAGAATTCGATGGAAAGGCATGGCAGCCGCTTCCTATGGGGAGGGGGCTTACCATGTGCAGAGCTGGCCAAGGCGAAATAGCAAGTAGGGATGAGGGCAGAGCTCGGCAGGGGTCAAGGCAGAGCCCCCTCAGTGCTTCTTCCAGTGCATGGCCCAGGCCCCCCTGCTCTCCCAGGGAAAGTGAAATTTGAGTGGTGCACTCTGGGAAAAAAAAGTGTATGTGTGTGTGTGTGTGTGTGAGAGAGAGAGAGAGAGAGAGAGAGAGAGAGAGAGAGAGGAGAGAGAGAGAGAGAAGAGAGGAGAGAGAGAAAGAGAGGAGAGAGAGAAGAGAGAGGAGAGAGAGAGTGAGAGAGAGAGAGAGAGAGAGAGAGAGAGAGAGAGAGAGAGAGAGAGAGAACAACGGTTTATCCACATCAGCTTTATTCCGCAAGCTTCAGATAGCTTAAAGTACGAATAACTCTGCTGGGAGACACTGTTACATTTTGTCATTTCTTTTCTCTCGCTCTCTCTCTTTTTAACCTCTGTTTGATGTTGCTTTCCTTATTTACAAATTTCCTCTACTTTGTATCCAAATGGAGCCTATTAGTCATTTGCTTTACAAAGTAGCAAGGCAAACAATTCATCATCAATCCCACAGCCTCTGCCTATCCTGAGGTGTTAAAATCCCTCCTTTAAAACATTTCCAAACAGCTACACTTTACTACATCACAAGGTTACAAGTTATTTATTAATGAATTTTAATAATTGGCTTTCTGTTTCTACCACACGATAACCATGCTACATCTAGTTTGTTACAGAACTGCCTACCTTATTTGCATATTTGTAGCAAAGTATATAAAAGAGTAAAGATGTTTGGCTTACTATTTACATAAAACTGATTTTAGTCAGGTAGGGATTCTGAATCAGATACTTTAACACTTCTAACTTTTGAAAGCAGAGCTTCATGCCTTTTAATGATTTCTAGGGCTGACAATGTCTCGCTTGCCTTCCAAAGTGTTTATACTGTCCCCAATAACACTTGGCAAATGCTGTCGTCTCTGGCTAAATCCTCACTTAGGGCGCATGCTATGCCTCTGTGAGACAGGGTCAGGAGGTCAGAATTGATTTTGGAGGCCACCTGGAGAGTCCAGGCCACGAACTGACTCAAAAAATTTATATCAGAGCCGGAATAGACCACCTCCCACGGTCAGATCTGGCCTGACACTCCAACCACAGACCCAGCCTTGCAGACGGGCTTGGGGAGAGGGCAGAGTTGTCGACCCCAAGAGCTGACCTCTTCAAACTTCAGGAGAATTTTTTTGGCAGTTACCACGGTGACTGGGTACTCTAAAGGCTTATCCTTCTTACTGAATGGAGGAGAAAAAAAAATAGGAAAAAATATGTTAAAACCTACCTCATAGACATGTGTATCACAGTTAACGTTTTTTAAAAGAATGAGGATGGCCTTGACTTGTTTATACTTTGGATATTAATAGAGACCTAAAAGAAGCTCTTTCAATTTACAAAACTTGATGTTTGAAGTATATACTGTTTTCATGTTTGTTGTGTGCCTGTCTGTCTTTTTCTTTTTTCTCCTTTTTTGGGGGAGGCAGGGGAGACCCACATTGCTGACAACATAGGAATAAGGCATAAGCAAACTTTTTTTGGTATGAGCAAACCTTTTAAACAATGGAATAGTCTTAGAAATCCTAACATCACTCTGCTCCTCTCAGACAATAATCAACTATTGGAGGGAAATTTCTAAATAAACATTTTTGCCTCAAAAACAGGCTCAAGGTAATTTTTCCCCTTGACTGAATGTTCTCCATTGTGCCTCCCTTGAAATAATAAATGTAGGGGAAGAAAGCAAAGAAGTATTGTCATTACATACTTTATCTTGTAACAGACGACCTCACAAAAATAGTATATACGTTAAAGACAACACTCCTGCCTGGAGAGATGGCTCAGCCAATTAAGACCACTGACCACTCTTCCAGAGGACCCAGGTTCAATTCCCAATACCTACATAGCAGCTCACACCTGTCTGTAACTCAAGTCCCAGGGGATCCAATGCTCTCTTGTGATTTCCATGGGCACCAGGCATGCACAAGATATACAGACGTAAGTGCAGTCCAAACACCTAGACACACACACACCACCACCAACAACAACAACAAAACAACTCTAGCAATACTTTACACAT
The DNA here is from genome assembly GCA_902168325.1 of Peromyscus nudipes. Lineage (NCBI taxonomy): Eukaryota > Metazoa > Chordata > Mammalia > Rodentia > Cricetidae > Peromyscus > Peromyscus nudipes. The sequence goes on along the minus strand of CABHPH010162448.1, from coordinate 26,624 downwards.
AACAAAGAATACACAGAAGAAAAAAATACTTTATTTTAGAGCAGTGAATACTGAAGCTTAAAATAAGCAGCAAAGCTGGGCATGGTGGTGCACGTCTTTAATCCCAGCACCTGGGGAGGCAAAGGCAGATCTCTGTGAGTTCCAGGCCAGCCTGGTCTACAGAGTGAGTTCCAGGACAGCCAGGGCTACACAGAGAAACCCTGTCTGGGAAACAAAACAAAACAAAAACAAAACAACAACAAAAACCCCAACCTACCAAATGCTCTTTCATGTTAATGCCAAATTCGACCTTGTCATAAAGTCCCGGACAACATAATACTTTCTCAGTCAGTTTCAGTTCCTCAGAGCAAATGCACACACGTTAGAACAGCAACTACTTGACTTTGGGTCACAGGTAGAAGACAACATTTTTAAAATAGTTCCTGGATGTAATATGGAATTAAGTGAGAATTATAATTCTGTGTTTTGTTTTGTTTTTTTTAAACTCAGAAGGCTAAGGATGAGATTCGCTGGTGGAGGGGTTGTTTAACACCAGTGAGATCCTGGGTGTGAGTCTTCAGCCCTACAAACATTAGCAATGACAAACCAACTAGAGAGCTGAACCATTACTTTTGTGAAATGAAATCACAGACTTTCAATGGTGTTGTTGCTCTGACCCACTCTTAATTTTCTCACCTACCACCTGATCTGAAGAATCTGGACCCCTCCCCCCAACCTCTTGGGCGCTTGCTATGTGCTCACTCATGTATACCAGTGTTTAAGAGCACTTCTACACACACACCATCGAGCACTGGAGAAGCCAGTGTTGATTGGCATTTAAGGAAGCATTGGCTATATAATAAAACAATGTCTTTGGTCTAAATATCTTTTTTTTTTTTTTTTTTTTTTTGCTGGAAGTGACAGCACCTTTACTCCCAGATCAAAGCCATCCTCAGCTACATCATGAGTTCAAGGCCAGCTTGGAATATATGAGAGCCTGTTTCACAAAATAAATAAAGAAGTAGATACGGATCGTTTCCGTATTGATTCTAAGTGCCCTCCTAAAAGATGAATTACGGAAATGTAGTAGCTGTCACACCCAAACGATGCAGAAGTGACAGAGGAGTGTTCTACGCTGACCTTGAATGTGCATTTTGCTGTGACCTGTTTTTACTGTTTCATAATCACCGCTGGCTTCCTGGAATAGAACACACATAAATCTATGTGTTCAGTAAGTTGTCGTGTGTGTGTGTGTGTGTGTGTGTGTGTGTGTGTGTGTGTGTGTTGAAACAGAGTCTCCTATTTTGTAGTCCTGACTGTCCTGTTACTCGATATGTAGACCAGGATGGCCTCGAACCCCTGAGTGCTGGGATCAGAGGTGTGAGCCACCATGCCCAACTGGTTGTTTGTTATTTCTGAAACAACATCTTGCAGTGTGGCTTGGGGTAACCTCCTGCCTCCACCTCTCTAGGGCTGAGACTACAGGCATGTATCCCTGATTAATTTATCTGAATTTTAAAAGGAAACAGAAGGTAACTCAGGAACCATTTCTTTTCTTGTCTTTTTCTCAGAACAACCACAGAAGGAAATGCTCCAGATGCCGCTCTAGCTGACCTTGCTGTGTTACCAAATGCAAGTTGCTAAGATCTTCCAGAGAGAATGTGGTTCTCCACTGTGTGAGTCACTAAAACCGTGGTGCCACCCATTGTCTGAGATGAACTCACATGGTCCTTCCAGCGTGGGACCTCCTGGTAAGCTTCTCACAGGGCCCAGGGCTGACAAATAGGACCAGCAAACGGAAAATGAGGTCTTTCTTAGTTTTGCAAGAGATGTCTGAACTCTTAGACCAAAGCAACCAGTCAGATTCTTTTAAATGGGTCTTGAGGAGAATTTCTAGATTCAATCTGAAAAGAAAAAAAAAGTTATAAGTCCTACATCCCCAAGACCCCCCAATTAGCTTCTTCAATTTTAAGATTCTTCTCTCAGAAGATAAAAAGTCATTTTACATGCCTTTAATCCCAGCACTCGGGAGGCAAAGGCTGGCAGATCTCTGAGTTCGAGGCTAGCCTGGTCTACAGAGTGAGTTTCAGGACTGCCAGGGCTACACTGCCCTGTCTCCCAAAACCAAAATCCAAAAAAAAGGGTAACTTTTCATTTTCCTTTCTTCCTTCTGGGATGGCCTTGAACTTGTTATGTAGCCAAACATGACTTAACTTCAGAATGTCCTGCTTCCTCCTCTCAAATGCTGGTTTATTCCAGACTGGAGATCCAGCTCAGGGCTTCCTGCACTCTAGAAAAGCATTTTACCAACTGAGCTGCACCCTCATTTTTCAGTTTTGTGCATAAACATCTGTGCAATGATACAGATATTTTGTTTAGTAGCTAGCCGAGCCGAACATTCTCTGATGGTGACAAGCCACCAGCGTGCTGTGGTGTGGAGCACACAGTAAAACCTACAGATACATTTCTAGGCGCAAAGTCCGAACTCCAGAGGCCCCACTGGCTGGAACCTGTTCAGACCTAGCTGGCGTCTCCCTGCCTGCTCAGTGTCATCAAAGGCCAGGGACCATCAACCCTACAACATCAGCAGATATCTTGGAGCCCTGGAGTCCTTCAGGTACCAAATGCAAAACTACTTAAGTTACTCTTCCCAGAAATAACCTGTGCGGAAGAGAGACCTCCTGAAACCAGATGTAAAGTAACAAACTCCAAAAAAACTGCCTTGACAAGCTTCAAAACTCTCAGGAAGTGTACCGTATGGAACATAGCAAGGTCATGGTGCTGATAGTATTTCTCCAGCTAATTTTCTTTCTTGAGTTGTTATAGCCAATAAACACTGACCTATGAATTTTCTTTAGTTGGCCCAGTCTCCTCTCGGTTGGGTTTGTAATTAGATGTCAAACAGGAGGGCTGTGGCCTTAGTTATCTCCTCTACCAGTGACAGGAAAGACTGTCCAAATAGCCAGAAGCTATGAGACACGGGATGACTGCCCATCCAAAAATGACTTCACTGTGTTGCTTCAACACTGCCCTGTTTGACTCCAGCTTTGCTGTCTGTCTCCAGGATCGAAGAACCCCGACAACAGAGTTAAAAGAAGCCTATAGGAAAACGTGTGACTGTGGCCCACGCCACTGACTGCCACTCGGGGACTGCTTTCAGATGTAACACTCGCTCTCTACAGAGCTGCCCCAAATTTCTCTTAGTCATTACTTTTGGGGGGTAATTTCTCTTCTAACTTGTCATTGCTTTTTTTGTCCAACTTTTGGGAAAATGATCATGATTTAATTCTGAAAAGTTTCCGGGGGGCCTGAGATGAGAAATGGGTTAGGAGAAAGATGGCTATTTCTTATTCCTTGTCCTCCTTCCTCCTCTTTTCTTTTGATAGGGTTTTATGTCCCAGGCTGGCCTGGAACTCACCATGCGGGTGAGAAAGACGTTTAGTTTCTGATCCTCCTGCCTCCTCGTCCCTAGTGCTGGGATTACAGGTGTGCACCACTATGCTCTCAGTGGGGCTGGGGTGCAGCTCAGTTGGTGGAAAGCTTGCCTAGCATGTAAAGGTCCTGGGTTCAATCCTTCACTGCATGGTGGCACACGGCTGTAATGCCAGTATTCAGGAGGTGGGGGTAGGAGGTTTAGAAGCTCAAGGTTATTCTCAGCTACATAGTGAGTTCTAGGCCAAGCTAGGCTACATGAGACCGTCTCAAAATCAAATGGAAACAAGAATAAGAGTCCAGAGCTGAACAGAGAAAAGAAATAGGGCAAGGGCTCAAGGACTGAAGGAATGGAAATGTCCCTTCTGGTCTTGTCCCTGATGTGGCTGTAGCAAGCTGGATGGCTTTCAGCTACAGATAGACGCAGATCTGAATGATGGAGTGGGGCACACTGCGGGTTTCCAGTTGTGCTCTGGTCTGCACAGACCATGGGGGTACCTTTCAGCATCCGGTGCTCTCTTCCTGCATCCAGTGCTCACTCTTGCTCTTCCTCCTTGTCATCACAGTCCCAGCAGAGCTGCTTTCTCCTCCACTTGCATTTACGCTTTCTGAACATACATGTCCACGTCTTCAGTGGCCTATAGTTTTTCATGGCCCGGGTTCTTTTGTTTGAAATCCTGGGGCCATGGGATTCACTGGACTTCAGCTGACATCAGTATGCTTGCCTGTGTCTTCCCGTAGAGAAAACAATGCACGAGATGAAAGTGGTACATTCCCCTGTGGATACATTGGAAGAATGTGTGCACACCAAGTTATTTAAGAATGAAATAGGAGTCTGAAGATCTTTTAAAGTGACTGCACTTTGATGCCTCTGTCATGGCCTCCTCCACCCATCCCACATTGCTAACAGCTGCCCTCATTGTGCTCACAATCATAAATCTAGAACTAACTTTATTATTTATTTGCTTATTAGATTGATTTATTTATGTATTTTATGTATATGAGTGCTCTATTTGCATGAATGCCTGCAGGACAGAAGAGGGCATCAGATTCCATTAGAGATGATTGTGAGCCACCATGTGGGTACTGGGAGTTGAATTCAGGACCTCTGGAAGAGCAGCCAGTACTCTTAACCCCTGAGTCATCTCTCCAGCCCATATATATATATTATTCTCTCATATATTACATCCTTATTGCAGTTTCCACCCCCTCCTTCCCTCCCATTCCCCTCTCCCCCCCAGACCCACTCCCCCCTCCATTTCCCCTCAGAAAAGGTCAGGCCTCCCAGGAATATCACCCAAACATGGTATAACAGGTACAGTAAGACTAGGCTCATATCTCATATCAAGGCTGGATGAGGTAGCCCAGTAGGAGGAAAAGGATCCCAAAAGCAGACAGAAGAGTCAGAGACATCCCTACTCCCACTGTTATGTGTCCCACAAGAACACCCAGCTACACAACCATAACATATACACATGGGACCTAGCACAGACCCATACAGGGCCCATGATTGCTGTAGAAGTAACATTAAACACCTACAATGACCTACATGTGCATTTGGGGTTTTTTTAAAAAAAGAGAGAGAGAGGGATTTATCTTTATATTATTTATTTTCAAGACAGGGTTTCTCTGTGTAGCCCTGGCTGTCCTGGAACTCACAGACATGTGAATACTGGTGTTCTACTAAGGGCAGAGGGCATCAGATTCTCCAGAGCTAGAGTTATTGACAGCTGTAAACTGCCTGACATGGGGACTGGGAACTGAACTCAGGTCCTCTGCAAGGACAGCAAGTGCTCTTAACTAATGAGCCATCTTTCTATCCCTTAATGCACACTTCGAATGTAAGATACTATTTCTTTCAAGGTTGATGCATCCAATTGTTGATCATAAGGATTCAAATTAAACAGCCAGTCCCATCCCTTCTCTGAGGGCTGAGTTAGCGTATATAAAAGTTCAGATTCAGAACTGAATTCTCCTTTGCATTTTCTCGGGCTCTTTGATTGCGGCACAGCACTCGAATTAAGAGTCACCTTGCTAAACTGGACACTCTTCTCACTTCTGTGGTGCTGTGAACTACATTGTCATAAAATCAATAGGAAAACCTCAGCTGTCACGGATCCTAAACAACTCCTAGCCACAGAAATAACACCAATCGGCATTTCCGAGCTGGAAAATGTGCTGTTTGGATGACAAGAACAGATCTACCCAAACGGCTTTAAATTTCCTGATCTCTGTGAGTGCGGAGGCCTGCCCCCACTGGGAGACTGAGATCCCGGAATCCGCTTTGCTCCTGGTTAGAGACCAGGTGTTCCCTTTCTTCTTTCAGAAACAGCCACAGGGGCCAGCACAGCATATTGAGATGTGGGACTCAAAGCTATTTCTAAGCTCTTCTAAGTTGGCTTTCATAGAATTTATAACAGGATTTCAAATTAGGTATTTTTTTTTCTTTCCTGCACCAATGAAAAATTCAGATTTGGATTTAAAAGTAGAATTCGGAAACTAAGTGCTGAACAGTTTCAAAGCCTGTCTGCACGGCCACTGCCAGGCCACGGCAGTATTAAAGCCAGCAACTCCAAAAACAAGGGCACATTTTTGAACTGTAAACATAGCAGCTACCAGTCGCCTCTGTCCCAACCTCACCACTCCGGGAGACAGACGTGCTCAACCTTGCTGCAGTCGCCTTCAAGAATGCTAGCATGCCATTCACAGGAGAGAAGAGCAACCCATGTGACTGGACCCGTTAGTTCCATTTTTATCTGTGACACGCTGCTTTCCACTCATCTCAGTGACTTGTTTCATGGGAGCTCATTTAAAAACCTGTTACTGGATGCGCTCACCCTGGAGTCCATTTGGAGACTTTGATTATGCAGGAAACATGTTAACTCATCCCCAAACCTTTTAGGCAAAAGACCATGGCACACTACAAATCGGTTGCACACTATAGGTAAAGATATTCTCTGATGACTCTGTCACAGAGTCTGCGTAGCAAACAGCACAATTGTTCAGTGCCTGTATCAAACTACCCAGGTAAGTAAGTAAATACATACATACATAAGACAGCTAGAGGGAGGCTGGTGGTGGCGGCGGCGGCGGCGGCGGCGGGGCATGCCTTTAATCCCAGCACTTGGGAGGCAGAGGCAGGTGCAGCTCTGTGAGTTCGAGGCTAGTTTGGTCCATAGAGTGAGTTCCAGGAGAACCAGAGCTACACAGAAAAACCTTGTCTTGAACCACTGCCCCCCCCCCCAAAAAAGGCAAAGGGAAATCAGACATTCGCAAGCAAAGTGACACAATATAGCATGTGTGACACTTGTCATTTCTAAACCAAGGCAGTTGGAGTCTGTCATTCTTACAACTGCCGTCATTAAGATCTTTGGTCTGAGAATGAAGCATACTACCGGTAATTTGCTCAGCTTGCTGAAGTCAAGGTTTGTATGTTGTACCCACTTAGCTCTGGAAGGAAACAGAACTTGAGTTTCTGTAAAAAGCCAGTATTTCAAACTCGCCTCATTTTACAAGCTCTCAGAAGTCCTCAACTTGCCAGGCAGTGGTGGCACACAACTTTAGTCCAAGCACTTGGGAGGCACAGGCCTGAGCTCACTGAGAGATCAGAGTTCAAACTTAGAGATCTCTGAGTTTAAGGCCAGCCTGGTCTACAGAGTGCGTTTCAGAATAGCCTGGGCTACACAGAGAAACCCTGTCTCAAAAAACAGACAAACAAATGGGAAAAAAGGTCTCTGACTCATTCCCAATAGTCTTTTGAGACAGGGACTCAGGCCTAGGCTGGCTTTGAACTTGTGTCTCCCAAGTGCTAGGATTACAGACATGCACCACTACACCCAGTTTATGCTGTGCTCTAATTCGAACCAATGCTTTGTGCGTGTCAGACAGGCACTCTGTCAACCGAGTGAGATCCTCAATGCATTCGCTCTCTTGACCACTTTGCTGTAGGACTGTGGGCACTGCAGAGTTCATCTACACTCACGGTTCATGGGTCAGAAGGGAACAGAAGGGACAAAGCGCACACAGGTACCAAGTCACTATTTCAGACGGGTGTCACCAGTGGGAGTCAGGACCGAGCACATCATACCAGCTGCAATTGGGTTAACTCTGACGTTTAGCTGTAACTGGACACTTGATCAGTTAGCTTTTCTTGCCATTGTAGGAAATGCCTAAATCCCATCCCAATCTGAATGAGTGGGAAGAGGGGGGCTTGTAAAACTATCCCTGCTTCCCTAAATTTGATAGAGTGTTCCTCCATGCAGCCAAGGCTGACCTCAAATCTCCAACGTCTGAGCCTCTTGTCTCCAGCTCCTACCTCCTAAATTCCAAACCAGGGGTGTGAGTCAATACACTCAGTAAAGAAGAGAACATCCTAAATCCTCATAAGGGTCTGGCCACTCTCATATATATATGCCTTCTGAAGCAGTTCCCTAAGCTTTCTCTTGACTTAATTTTACAGACATATCTGAGTCTCCATTGATCTGTTTAAATAGCACACGGTGTACACCAGACAGGAGTCTTGTGCCACCAATTCTGGCACATTGTTTCTTCTATAATTCTTGTCCTCATCCAAGCAAGGCACTACAAAAGGCTAATTTCCAGCCCTGAAAACATATTTAAAGTACAAAAATCATTACATCAGCAAAATATACATGAAGTTCCAAGGTTATAAATTTGAAATCCTCTGGTTCCATCCACCAGATGGGGGCCCAGGTATGACGTTCCTCTGTGGATACCAAGTTCTAGACTAATGGTATAGAGACTCTGCCCCTGGAGCACTCTGTCCTTGGGAATTCAAAAAGGTAAAGATCTCAGTGTTCACTTGCTAGAGTTACTACAGTTCATAAGAGTCCAGGATCCACCCCTTTTTGCCATCTATCTATCTATCTATCTATCTATCTATCTATCTATCTATCTATCTATCACCCTTTTGTACTCTTCTTGGTCACCAAGAAAATACATCTTAAAAGGAATTCTCCTCTAGGCAGCTCACTAAGAGCAGACAGAGCAGGATTTCTCTTCTGGGAAGTGTGAGCACTTGTTGGTCTCTGGGTTAGGGGCGGGGTTTGGGAAATTCGACCTCTGCCTGCCCTTGCAAGTTGTGGGGTTGTAGATTGGCAGCCGCTCTGTGGAGGCAGGGCCAGGGATGGCAGGGGTCAGTGAGGTTGAGATGTATTCAAATGTAAATTTACACCTGAAAAGACAGAATGGAGTCACCCACTTGGGGGGTGATTTGAGTTTCTTGTGAATACACGCCCTGAGTGCTTCCTCGGAAAAGATGAAAGTTGCAGCAGAGGGGAACACAGTCCAGGAGTGACGGAGCAGGAAGAAAGGAGGGAGCAGAGACAGCTTTGATGAGCAGAAGAAATGAGTTCGGCCACCGGTTGTAAATCTGTTTCCAACTTTTCCTTTTCAAGGCAGTTTTGAGATACAATAGCATGGCGGTAATTTCTGCCTTACTAAATATTTGGAGATTGTCTATGAAATCAAGAATATTCAAATAAAGAACCCAGCCTATTTTTTCCTGGCATTTGAATGGGTTTTCTTGCTGTGTAATGGTCTTTTCTCTTTAATGACTGCTACCTGCCTTGCTTAGTGGAATCCCAAAGTACCAGTGAGTAAGAAAGAAAGAAAGAAAGGAAGGAAGAAAAAAAAAAAAACACTTCTACATTCCAACACTGCCTTCAACCTCAAGTGACAGCAAAAGGTTCATTCAGACCCCAGGACCACACTGAGGCATTAATTAGGCTGATGAAATCCATGGAAATGTATGGATTCAGCATAATCAAGTTTCCACCGCAGACTACCGTTTAGGAATACGTGAGCAGCCGGGAGAATAGAAAGTACTGTTGGAGTTAAGTCATGCATGTAATTGAGTATATTTAACATAACCATTTTAATGACCAGTGATTAAAAGTGCATCTTACTTAAATGGTATATCCTCTGCAATTTGTTCATATCAACTCGATAATGTTCTCAGAAGGAAAAGGGGGATACAAATTTCTAAACAAGGATTTTTTTTTTTTTTGAGTCTGGAAGAAAAAGGCAAGAAAATGAACTGAGAAGAGAATAGAAAGACTCTTGCACGCAAACACCTTTACCAGTGTGCTATAAATTAGTCACTGTTTTGGGCAATCTGTGCTCAGTTCAAACAAAGCACATAATATATAAATATTTTCCTTAAAGACACTTTCTCTGATGAAAACTCTAAGGTTCATCTGTGTGTGCATGTGTATGCACTGTCACTCCAGCGCACTGGATTTTAAGATTTTTTTTTCTGATTTTAAGAGCTTCCCCTAGGAAGCTGGGAAGTTCACTCTTCTAATTCTTCCAACCTGTAGGGTTGGCTGATGGGAGCTGCCTCTAGGAAGAATGGGGATGCAGAAACAGAAGCACTCAGCTATGACTGTCCATAAGCAAACACAGTCCGGAAATCTGTAAAGTGGGGGGATGAACTGTTCAAACCACTCAGGGGTCTGAACCCTCAGCCCACGCGCTTAGAGGCAGAGTAGGCTCCCTCCCATTCATAGGGACCAGGCCTATAAATGCAGGCTTTGTGGGACCATGCACAAGCCAGCCTGGCTACTTTTGTTATAAGTTCTCAGCTTATGTGCTCAAAAAAACAAAACCCACCAATGACTGTGCCCCAGGAAAGAATCAAAAGACAGAGGAGGATCCAGACATGCAGCTAGGAGTGTGTAAATCGCACGAAGAGCACACACCCATACAGGCGCCATTAAAAGTGGGAGCTTGGGAGGGCTGTCCAGCTCCCCAAAGTTGCTCCACAGAGCTCTTTTTTACCTCACTTCACTCCCACCCCCATCCCCACAGAGAGACAATCTATTCTCCCGTTGAAAAGGAAGGCCGCAGAGGGGCACATGGCTGTGAACGTCTGGGTTTGGGCTGACACTTTTACTAGCCTCAGAGGAGGGGGCTAAGGGAAGTATGCAAACACGGAAAAGGAGATTGGTGCATGTATTTGGGTTGCATCGGCTAAAATGAAAATGTTTGTAGGGGAAAATCATTTGGAGTCTTTCCACCTCCAGGTAACGTGTCTTTTTTGGCTTGGAGGGACAGGTCCGGGATGCGCAAGTTCTGAGGCGCACTCTTGTCCTCAATGTGCAGTCTATAAATATGGCGGAGAGCGCTGGCAGGGCAGTCAGAGCGCAAGAATCTGAGCCTTGAAAGCATCTTTTCCTTCTGGCTATGGTGGCACTTAAGTGATAATGTGGGCAGTCAAGCTGGGAGATTTATATCTTTTGGAAAGTAGGGCAAGCCAGATGGTAATAGCGTCATTAACACACAAACTTGGGATGTGAGAGTGAAGCTTGAAATCAGGGGAGAGCTCAAGAGAACAAAGCCGGCCGCTGTGAAGAGCCCCCCTCTGCTGGCCAGAGCTCCCAGCCCCTTGGTGCTGGGGTCTCCTGTCCAGAACTGGATAATAAACAGTGGCTTCCCGATCTCCCGTTGTGACTTAGGACAGAGAAAACTTTTCCTGACAGGCAAATTCAAAAGTCATTCATGGGTAAGCCTTCCTACTCTGAAGTGGCAGCAGTGGGCCTTTAATTCCAATGTGTGCCCCCCACCCCAGGATGATAAGCCTGCAGTGTTGACACTTTATGAAATCAAAGTTCTGCTTAGTGTATGTTTCAGACAAAAGTTCACTTCCCTCCCCTTATGTAAACACTGTATGCAAACAAGACAAGTTCAGAAGCAACTCCTTTTCTTTTCTTTTTTTTTTTTTTCATTTTGGTGTTGGGGTTTAGTGCCAAGGTGTTGGGGGGCGGGCGGTGGCAAACCTGAGTTTTACTTTGGAAAACTTTGACGTTCAGCCAAACTCTTACTGAGTAGATATGGTTTGGAAAGAACAAAGAACATACTAGGACAGTATTAGAATGGAACTACTAATAATGTGTTTATTCTAACTATCTCCACAGACGTTTGTGAACAGGAAGTGCAGTTGTAACTAACAAGACAGAAATTAGTAACTGTGTCGTCGTTTTTATTAATGCAGCGTGTGTGTATACATATACACACAATGCATTACTAAAAAGAAGAGCAACGTTCTTGACACACTGAACGGGCCCTACACGCTTCCGGAAGACAGCAAGCCAAGGTGACCGGGATCAAACATTGACTGGCCTGAGTGATGACGCCTGTTAGCCACTGAAAGATGACCAGGTATAAACTAAAATCGAACGTTTCCCGTTTTCTCCTTCAAAGCAAAACCGAAAACAGCTCCCCTCCCTTAAAAATACCCCCAAACTGAAGCTCTTTAAAGACCTCGAGGACTTATGCTCAAGGCATTATTCAGAAAAATACTGAGCGGGGGCCGTTCGTCACAGGCAATTGTTAAAGGCTTTCAAAGAGCCGATCAAACGCGGCCAGAGTAATCTACATTGGAGTCCGGATGGTGGAGTTACGGCGTACACCTGCGGGGTGTTTGCTGTCGTTGCCCCTCGCAGAGCTACAAATCTTGATTAAAGCTCCCTGCCTAAGTTTCTCCCTAGTTTGGAAACAAGAGTTTCTTGAAACAGTTCGCTTTGACCAGAGAGCTATTTGGACCCTCCAGACAGAGCGGAGTGAAGCCATCAAGGTGGGGAGAGACGGGGCGGTGAACAATTGGAAAGGTCTGTTTCTCAAATCGATTTTCCTGAACAGAACCTCCACCCAGATGTAGACGACCCAGTTAGAAGCCCTGATACGTGGCCTTGAGTTCTCGCGTCTCCAAAACTCCTTCACTGTCTTTGCCACAACTTTTTGTCGCCCCTGAGTGTGGATAGCAAGCTCATTTCGTCGCTTTCTTTCCTCAGTTCCCACAGGTGCCCACCTTAGGGTCAGTCTCCCCCCCTCGGTCAGCACTTTTTCTAGTACAAACCTACATCTTTCAACCCCCTAGGGTCGGTATCTAGTTTGAAACTTTCACTTTTGATTCATTTGTTTGAGATTATCTCCTCCCTCCCATTCCTTTTCTGGGTTGGCTAGGTTCCCATTGCCTTCACTCTGAGGGGCAAAAAATGCAAAGTTGTGAGAAAAGAAGGCGACGCGAGGGTCGGACAGTTGGAAGCGGGAGGGACGTCTGCGTCTGTCTGCAGTCAGCTAGCAAGTCCGCAAACCGTCTGCAATCGGTGTGTGACCCATTTGGGGGTGGGGTGGGGACTAACCGGCTGCCCGCGATGCCAAGATCAACACTCGGAGCGAATGTTATCAATAGACCAATTTTCTGCTCTTACTCGGGGCTTTTTTTGTTTCATTCCTAAGTGGAGAGTGTCTGAGCTGCGCAAGACGCAACTGTACGGAGGCGTCCGGAAAGAGAGGGCGCTAGAAGCGGGAGACGCAAATATGGAAATTAACTCATTAGGAAGGGGTGTGGTTAGCGCGAAGCCCCCTCCTCCATTCCTTCCTTTCTCCCTCGCTGCCACCGTCCTGGCTTGCTAAATATGAGATTACAAACAAACAAATAAAGCAGAAGCTGACTACGCAGCCCAAGATCAAACACGCTCCAGATAATTCTCTCCACTCAGCGCCGCGGCCAGCTCTGCCACGCAGCGCCCGCCCCTGCCGCCACCGGTGGCTGCGGCGCTCCCTGCGCCGTCTCAGGCCGCCTGGTACTGCATCGGGGCCGCCGCCACCTTTCGAAGGCGCAGCACGTGGTTCTGACACCCGGCAGGGTGCACGTTTTAAACCCTAAGACACCAGCATCAGCCACTGTGGCGCCCTTCCGAGGGCGTCTGCTGACCTCGTGGTTCCTCTGCAAAGGCTGTGGGTGCTGGTGTGCTCTGGGGGAGAAAAAATCGAGCTAGAAAGGAATGTCCCCGAGTCTCTGGCCTGGGGCCTTTTTCTGCGGAGCCGTACACCCAGCGCGAGATTGCGGTGTGCCAGGGTTCGGATGAGACAAAACTGGCACCAAGGCGGAGGCCTGCTTAGCATCAGAGTCCAAGATTGAGATATTAACAAAAGACAAGATGTCCAAGAGTGAAAACTGGGGGGGGGGGGGGGTGGGCCGCCCGGGGGGCAACATTCTGTGTTTAAAAAAAAACTCGCGCGGGGGGGGGGGAGCAATTAAAATGAAACAAAGTGCAAAACTCGCCACCGTTTAGGGTGATTCACACGCACGCACACGTCTCATGCAATCCTGTATCTAGGTCCTCAATGCCAGACTCAGTCAGTGTAAGGCCTGAGGCAAAATGGTGCTTCTAACGGCTGTCCTTCCGGCGACCGGCCTCCCCGCCCTTGCTCCCACCCTGACGCTCCCGCAGCTGCGGGCCCCTTGGAGGAAGGCTGCGCAGTCCCCAGCCTCCCGCTGCCTGCAGGCCACCGAGCCTCAATGCGGGCATTGTCCGCCGCGGGTGGGGAGGCCAGCAGACCGACACACAAGAATAGCAATGTGCCCGACTCCTCTTAGGAGAAAGTTTCCAAATGCCCTCCTTGTGCTGAAATACTACTTTCTAAAAAGTGCGAGTGCGTGTTTCTGTGGGCAAAGATTCGTTTTTGAAAATCCTCTATTCCTCTCAATTCCTCAACCCTTTTCACTTATTTTAGGTTTTCAGAAAGGGAAAGAGTGGGCAGAAAAGTGACTGGCAGAGGGCGAAGGGGGCCAAAAACGTGAGCACGGTTGGCCGCGGTCACTGGGACGGTTCTGAAATACAGGCAGTTGTCACCCAGGTCGGGGACGCCGAGACAGCTGCTGGGTCTGCGCGGAGTGGGAGGAGGGCCCCGGGGCGCGTGTGCTGGGAAGCGTTTCGCACCTCCTGTTTATCTTAGAAAGGCGCGGAGGGGTGGGTGGGGAGCGAATTGTTCCTTTTCTCGACAGGCAGTATTAGTTGACTAAAATGGAGAGGCGGGCACACACAAAAACAAAACCTCTGCAGGCTCCCAGTCTCTCTCCCCTGACCCAAATTCCAAAGGCTGAGGCTTGCCACTTGGAAGACATTCAGAAGTCTGAAGACCCCAGCGTCCGCGGTCTTCCTACCAAGGCAGGAGCAGTGGTGGATGCCGTTAGAATTGGGCCTTTGAGGACACCGGGGATGCCTTCCTTCCAAGAGTGGTCTTTCTCTGGAGAGAATCTCTGGGTATTCTAAGCTCTTGCAGGTATTTGTGAAAAAATGGCTCAGGTCGCTTGCCAAACTGTCTGGGACAAGTAAATTCCAAGACCCTGTAAAACCAATTCCCTTTAAAAAAAAAAAAATCACACCAAAAGAAAATAACACCAAAACTTGACCAACCAACCAACCAAACAAACAAAAAACCGAGGCTCCTGCTCTTCGTGTCCCACAGCCAAATTGACCGTAAGGGCGCCCAAAGGGTTGTGGCTGTTTGCAAGTCGTGTTAATTTGGTAAGCTGACTGGATGCCTTAATGATAAATCCCCAAAGTAAAGAGCCCGATACAAGCTCTAATTGCTACTGGGAACTTCAGGTGGTTGCTAGGCTCTGTGGACCACCGCCACCCCAGAAAGCCTCCAACAGTGTGTTTGGACGGTGGGTAGAGGGGTGGGGTGGGGTTTCTACAGCTAGCGGTGCTGCCCACATCTGCTGGGACTTCCATATCGAAGCTGTTCATTTACCGGAGCCAACTTATGAAACCTCCACAATTAGATCTTCATTGTCCTTCCCCCATAATACTGTCTAGAAAGAAAAGGTCTTCTCGGTCGGGGCCAATCCAACGAAGCGTTTGACGTTATTAAATAATAAAGCGATTGTGATTTACATTGTTGTTGAGAAAAAAAGGCCAATTATCCACTGTTATGTTGCCATAAAGATCATATTAACTCGAATTAGTAATCAAACAATATGTGAGCGCTTAAAAAGTACAGCAGAACTGGGTGACAGCTACCGCGACGTCTTCACTTTCACCAGCAAACCCACCCGCATCGTCAGCCTGAGCAAAAGAGGCCGACACCACAGGCCCGAAAGGAGGGAGAGAGCCGCGAGGTGGTGATTAACCGTGTCCAGTGTTAATTATTCTCAATTAATCCCAAACAGTGCAAACCTTTCCTGGTTCTCTGCAAGTTCCCGTGTTGGGGATGCTCTGGGGATTGCGCCTCCCTGGGAGGGAAGAGGCGCCTTGAGTACCTGCGGGCTGAGCAAAGGGGCTGGGATGCAGGTGCATTCGAGGATGCTGCGCGTGGCGCGCGCGGGAGTTTCGCTGCCTTCCCCACAGCCCCAGCTGCAACCCGAGGCAAACGCCAGACGTGGGTAAGGCCCACAGCATCCTTCCACCCCACCCCACCCCCCGTGAATCCTGCGTCTTCTCTACTCAAATCCCTCTCGCGCGCGCCCTCTGTTATTAGGTTTATAACTCGTTGCCCACTTAAATCTGTGCAGCCAACCAAGGAAATCTAAATAGGTTTGAGTCGCCCCTTGGGTACCGAATGGAGGCTTTAATAAGAAAGATTAATTGTGGGTGTGTACCGGCCGGAAGATACGTTAGCGCTTAAGCTGCGGCCGCTGTGGATGGGGGAGCCTGAATGCTCTTCTGGGTCTAGACTTTAAGTAGGCGCCACAGGCATACCCACTGTGAGGCCACAGGCAGTGGGCTTTGTCGTGCTCTCAGACGCTCTTCCTGTGAGTCGGGGTTTTAAAGAATTTGGCCTTTACTATCAATGCCTTCCAGAACCTCCGGGTGCACTCTGGCTCCTCCTCTTAGCCATGCAGAGGTGAGCAAGGGGTCCTGTCTGGCCTCACCGAAGTGTTTAAGTGAATCATAAACAGGCTTTGCTGGGGAGAGCCGTTGGAAAGTTGATGTTTTTCTTGGCTAGAGGGATGTGTTTTAACTGTAAGTAAACAGGGAGTAATTTTCCTCAGCCCGGCCACCTTGGTGTCACCCTCATATCGCAGGCTGTGCTGAGGGAAGAATCTCACCTCCCCCTAAATGTTCAGATCCAAAACTGAAACCTGGCCAAGCGATGGGGCCAGGGCAGGATGTGTGACGAAGGGCCTGACTGCGAAGTTCTCAGTAACCTCTCACTCTTAAATAATCCCGATTTAAACTTGCTGCACCCAGGCCCGAGTTTACACCAGAGAAGGGTGAAAACTCTTCTAACGTCTGCTCCTTGCCAGCAAGGGCAGCTAAAGGGTGGTCGCATTTCTGCCCAGAGTTTTAAAACAGTTGCCGCCTTTCCTGACCTCCTTCTCTTCCTCCCCACCCCTCTCCCCAGTAAAACCAATTCAAAAGGGGACAGGACATCGCTCAGCAAGATTAACGCGCCTTCATTTGTAGGATTAGCCCTCTCATGCCGCATAATAAAATACTAGAGGTCCTTTTACATTTAAACAAATACACGAAATTCATGCCTTCTCCTTTCCTGTTTGATCTCACAGGACGTGCAAGACCAGGGCTTGGAACCTAAGTAGTCTCAGAAAAACTTTTAACTTAGAGTTTTCAGATCCTAGCACATCTGGGCCTTATGAACATTGATATTGGGAGAAAGCAGAGAGATCCACTTACTTTTCATATCTACAGCTATAGATTTGAGTTTGAAACTCACGATTAAAAGTCTGTTTGTTCCTCCCAGGGCTCATGGATTTCAATGCTGGCCATAGGAACCACAAAATGTTCATTAAAGGAACCTATGCAAGGCTACTGTATGACCACTTTGTTGGTTCAGAACTATGGATGGGGGGAAAGTATGTAAGTGTGAGCCGATGTCACGCTGGCCACCAGTGTGTGGTCTATTGTGGGAAATGCTGCTTTTTGACTGAACAGAGGGCCCCCTCCCCCTTTCCCAGCTCTACTGCACCTGCAGTGGATGAGGGAGCCCCTGCCATTCAGCCCATCGCAGATTGTTCAAACAGAAGACATCTCTGACAGCACTCAATTCATTACATTTCTTCCTGCTTTTCAAACCAACACACACACACAAAATGAGTATTGCCAGCCAGTGACAGCCAAAAAAAAAAAAAATCTTAAAATACTTTATATGCAGCTAATTTAGAAGCTCACACAACTAACCATGAAATATTTTGTGTCCTTAACTTGGAAATCTTCCTGGGGCTGGGTGGGGGCTGGGAGGATTACCTGATTTTCTTTTTCCTATTGAAACTTATCTCCATACTTTGTATGGAAATAGTAAGTTTGTAGAATGACATTGCTCACAGGGCAGGGAGAACTTTCTACAGGAATCAAAGCAGAAACATGCAAGAGAAAACAGGACCTGACTAACTTCAGCAGAAGGGACCACTTGATATATACTCATAATTTATGCCGGGGAACCAGCATGCTGAAAGGGGTAGGGTACCCAAGCACCAAGAGCAGGATACTGAGAAGAAAGCGCTGGGGCCTGAAGTGTGAGCTAAACATTTAAATCAATTTCCTGACAAGCAAGCCTCACCTCCATATGTTCAGGTTTACTTGGCCGTATTGGATTCCAAAATGTTTTTGCACTATTTCACAAAGCTAAAGAGAGGGTGTTTAGAAAGCTGCTAAGGGTGTTAGCCTAGTTCATGAGAAGTTGGAGTAAACAAACTCCCAAGGAGACTAAATTTTAAGGTACCTTCCCTGGAGGAGGGGAAGGAAGGGGGCCTTGAAAAGAGAGGCTTGCTTCAGCCTGACTGGACTGTAATGTTATGCAATAACCCAGGTTGGAGCTCTTGGATAATTCTTGCTGAATCATTACTCTGTGAGATCCTGGGCCAATATCAGAATATAAAGCCCAGTTTCAAGACCCTTTGCATTGGAAGGGAATTTAAAAAAAGAAAGAAAGAAAGAAGGAAGGAAAGCAAGCAAGCAAGCGAGCAAGCTGATTTAAGAGTTGAAAAGACCCTGGGCAGTACATCTCCAAGAACACCAACAGGCTTCCACAGTGGCTCTGTCCATCTTAGACACACTCCGGCCACCAAATGGCTTTCATCCATAACTTGCTCGGGCAATGTCTATAATCAGTGTTTGACTCTAACATGGCATCATTCTTATTTTGAGATGGGTCTGATGTAGCTCTAGCTTCTAGATGTATAAATAAATCCTCAGGAGTGGAAGGTATGGAGAACACGGAAATGGCACGCCAACGGTAAGCCAGGAGCAACTGTTCTAACCACCATGATGTCAGAGCCAGGTCCAAAGCTGCTGCTGGGACTCTGGAAGGGTGAAACAGACAAATCATGGCACATCTAGAAAGACCTCCGGCCTAATTCAATAAGAAGAGCCTGGAGACAAAACACAGCTGATCAAGTCCTTCTGAGCTCAGAACAAACCAGCTATAGCAGATTACCCAACTTTCAAAGCACACATAAAGGAAAAGAGTCCTGCTGTAGATACATATGAGCAGACCTGGGATTATTTGTAGGAGAGATTGGCCATTTGAATGTTGGGGAGGTCAGGGGCCTCCCAAACTGGACCTTTTGGTAGTGTGATGGAGGTCAGCTTTACTGGCCTGGCCAGAAACTCTCTGGTGTTTCTTTTCCCAATTGGGCCTCCCAGAGTTGCTTCAAACCCTGACATTACAAGGTGGGGATAAAAGCCCTAGTGGCTTGGCCACCAGCAATAAGAATGCTGTGGAAGAAGTGATGGCCCCTATAATACCGTCACTATTATACTGCCCTCTGAGAGTGAGGGCAGCTCAAGTCTCAAATGCCAATATTCTTCCCTTCAGGAAGACACCGAGTGATGACAGAGTTTCAAAGTGACTTCCCAGGCTAACCCTAAGCCAGAAAGGGTGGAAAAGAGGTGAGAAGAGTGACCCCCAAGCATAATGTCACTGCCTAGGACCACCGGCAAGAAGGACCAGCCTCTTTGTATCCAGCTTTCAGACCGGTTTGGCACCTGCTTCCCATCTCTCACCTTATTCTGCTAGACAGAGAGGAAATCTCTGGCTCGAATCAAGCCAGGGGGTGTGGGGATGTGGGGGTGTGGGGGTGTGGGGGTGGTCTGCACAGCCATCTCTCTCTACTTCACACCTGAGGAAGTGCAGGGCTGGCTCAGCATCTCCACCTGCATCCTTCCACCCCACCCCACCCCCCAACCAGACAAGAAGACTCTCAGAATTTCCCACGCTTCTGCCAGTGCTCTGCCTCTGATCCTGGGTGGGAAGGACCTAGCGGGGCTTGGCCATAAGCAGAGAACTAGGGTGAGATGTCAGGAAGACAAGTCCTGGGCTGACAACTTCTGATTTGGAAAGTCTGGGGTTCTCTCTGGGGCCAAGAGGTCAACACACAGATGGTTCAGGCTCCTGCGCAGGAGGGCAGGAGGCAGGGGACTCTGTAGCAGCAACTGGGTGCAGGAATGCGGGAGGGCAGAGAGGCTGGGAACCCCTGAGCATTTTCTTGTGAGTGTGGGGGTGTCTGGGGATAGGGGCCTGGTCGCGGTGACGTCAGGAACTGCCCAGTCCAGGTTAGCCACCGGCTTGGCTTGCCCCAGCCCAAGCTGAGTCTCTAGGCCTGGGACCTGCAGTACCTTCCTTTCAGGCGGCCTGCAGGAGGCTGGGGAGCTCTCAGCTCAGCCCTGCCGAAACTGGGTCTTGAGAGGCAAAGGTGGTTCAAAAAGCCGAAATCTTTATACATCCGTGCCCACCGGACTCGGTATAGACCGGCAGATAGGGTCAATAAAAAAGGAATAGCCCCTCCGAGCTTTGAATCACCTGAGCAGCCTGTCAACTAGAAAAACTACCTCTGGTCTGAACGCTGGCCCAGAAGCAGCAGCTAAGTCTCTGCAGCTCTCAGAGGAGAAAGATTTACCGCTTGCTTCCGGAGAAAACTGAGACCAGCGCCCAGGAAGTCAGAAGTGTTCCCATTCTACCAAAATATAAAACACAATTCATCCGGAACCGCACACAGAAAGAGGGCTCTGACTAGAGAAATCCCTGCTTACCTGAGTACTCCAGTCTCCCCAAGAGAAGTCTCTTTAGTCAAAACAAGAAAGTCCAGTCGTCCATTATTTTCTAAAGGCCACAGAAGGAAAACATCCTCGCGGAGAATAACAACACTAGGACTGGCCAGCATCCCTAGAAGAGAGGAGGCTCTCGGCCCTCGGCCGGTGTCACAGGCACATTTCCGGTAAAGTTTTTAATAGAAAATAACTATGAAAGACGTCAACTTTATCCTGCAGTTCGAGCCGTCTCCCTGTCTTTGGAAAGCTCTGTTGAGCTTCTTATTTTAAATTTCCAGAGGCTGTGTGCCTTTGGACATTATCCAGGATCTCACAGTATAGGACAGTTTCTCCTGTTTTTAAGGGATCCATCTCCTAGACAGGGTCCCTAGGGAGAGGCAGTCAGATATCTTTCAAGTCAGGTCAAAAAAAGGAAGCTGAAGAATATGAAGTCAATCCCCAACCCAGGCCCAGGTGGACCCTAAAAGGAAGTCTTAGCTCCAAGAGCGAGGAAAAGCAGCAGAAAACAAACAAAAACAAAGCAAAAATCCCCACAGAGATGCAAATTATTTTAAAGTAATAGTAGGGTGGGGGTATAGGAGAATTATAAACTCAAGTCCTGGCTGAAAGAGTTCCAGGCAAAAGAAACCCCAGGAAGAAAAAATATGAAGGCCTGTTTTTCAAAACTTTTCAAAAGGAAGAAATGGGGGAGGGGAGTTTCAGAGAAGAAGTTCTTTCAATCACAACATAAGATAGATAGATAGATAGATAGATGATAGATAGATAGATAGATAGAGACGCTAACTAATAGTGATCAGGCCACAGTCAAACCTCAATCTCAGGGCAGTTAGCTATAAACCGTGATCAGTTGAAAAGTAAAACCTCGTGCACACAAAGGCACGATTTAATTTCGCTCTTGTAAAGGTTCTAAATGAAGACCCCATCACCAAGCAGTTTAGCAGTAGTACTCCCCCCCACCCCCCAGGCGCTGATCAGCTCTTTCAGTGTGAGAAACTGGCAGCTCAAACCCAGTCAATGGAGCGCCTACAACAAAAGTTCTGAAAAGCTGAATGAATTGGGCTGTAATTACTACCCCCCCAGCTTATCTCTTATTCATTCAATTTATATTATTGTGGAGGAATCTTACTCTCAAAATCATTTGATTACCATTTTACCTAGGGTCATGGAAGAACCTGTGACATGGCAGAAATTCATCCCCCTTACAGTGTTCAGGCCAACAGGAGAAGGGGGTGACTCCTTGCACCCCAATTTACTCTGCCATTACTAGAACTCAGAACACTCAGCCTGGTGCCTTACATTTCAAACCTTTGCTCTTATTGCCAAACAAGAGTATGTACCCTATCTAAGCTCAGAGCCCGAAAGGGACTATGAAATCCTGTAACTTTGCTATTTAGACAAGGCAGAGGTTACATAAAACACCATCCAGTTTCCCCCCCACATCACAAGGTCTAAAAGATCATCCCAGACATGGTGATGAAATTAACATAAACTATTATGTTGTTCTTCCTTTCAAACCAAAAATAGTCCCTGAAATAGGAAAAAAAAATGTAATTCTTTCCTTTGGTTCAGGAAAACGTTTCATGAAAAAAGTCATCTTTGGAGTGCCAGGTTCTCACACACCCTTTCCATCTGAGATGCTACTGAGGGATAGTCTCGGGAGATTTTCTTTCTGCAAGAATGTGTCGCTTTCCAGAAATAAGTACAGCTATTACATCCAAATCTACCAGCAGTCTAAATAATTAATTGAAGCATTGCTCTTTGACCTTGAAAAGTCCAGTAGGGACACATTTATAGTAATAATACCTCCGAATGAGCCCTTGTCAAATATTCATTTAGTGGTTAATGTGAGCCATTTTCCCCTGGGATGGTCTGTGATACCAGCTTTCCGGCATTGGCAGAGGAACCTTGTTAATCTACTCCCGCTTAGCAAAATATTTTAACACTCTTTAAGATATGGAGGGGGCGGGTGTGAGAGAAAAAAAATGTAGCAAGAACAGATTATATGCTCATTCTGTTGCACATTTCTAGTCTGTGTATAAAGTCAAAGCAAGATTTAAATTTACCCTCTTGACTGGAAATTAAGTCTCTTTGACCAGAATAATATCCCAAGGAATGAAGTGAACACCCAGTAATGGAAGCAAGTCATCCCTAGGCAGAATCAAGACTTTATCCCTCATCTTAAAAATGAAATTAGTCTTCCTTTAATCCCAGTACTCGGGAGGCAGAGCCAGGTGGATCTCTCTGGGAGTTTGAGGCCAGCCTGGTCTATAGAGCGAGATCCAGGACAGGCACCAAAACTACACAGAGAAACCCTGTCTCGAAAAAATTCAAAAAAGAAAAAAAATTAGTCTTAAAAATTATTTGCTCATAAATGTTAAGCAGGGTATGAAATTATACATCCTGGGAATTGTTTTACTCAATTAAAAGGCTAATGCAAAAGAAAAGATGTCCTTTTCTTCAGCTGCAGTTTATCAAACAGTGCTGTGTTTGCAAACAAAATACTTTGGTCTATACTTTTAAACTATTTGGTTTGGAGATATGGGGCTTCTCCTTCTTTTGCAGAGTGATAATCATTTAAATGATTTCAACCCTCAAAAGTGCTCTTCTCTTTTGCAAAATATTTGAACCTGAGCATCTCCCCACAATGTTTGGTTTGAGTCAGATTCACTGAGCTTTTTCCTGTTCCTTTAAATTGGGAGGTTGAGTTGGGCCAATTATTGTAAACTTTATTTATATATATCCCTAAGATATATTTATTTTCAAATATATACGTTCCATACTGTCCATTGGCTCGAATTCCGGGAATATCCTCCCCTCTCTCCCAGCACGATCGTTTGGTTCTTTATTCAAAGTTTCTTTCATTCCTATGTGTGAGCAAGAACTGTCGAACGTGCTCATTACCACGTGAATAATCCTATATGCATCACAATGGCTGGCCAGGCCAGGGGAAATTCTTTTAGAGTCTCTGCATTAATTAGAGGGGAAAATGCCTAGTTTGGATTGGGAACCGAATAAATGTCTCTTCCCAGTACAACATAACCGTAAAAACGAAAAGAAAGAAGTAAACAGCCCACTGAACACCTGAAATGAAGCGATCGAGAAGAAATATAAACACAGAAAACTAGACCTGCAGAGTCCTCCACAACATTAGCAGCTCCTTAAGAAAGAAAAGGCTTTCTTGCAAAAGAGGCCACATAGGCCGAGAGGCGAGAGAACCGGCTATGGCCGGTACCCGGCTGCAGGGCAGAAAGCGCCGCAGGATCCTAACTTCTGCAGAGGTGCAGCGAGCCGACGCTCTAGAAACAAGCAATGCTGAACTCCTAAGGACGCCCGATTCCTGGTTCTTGGTGCCTTTGGATAGAAGATGAGCGGAAATAGGGGGGGAAAAAAAGCCCGCCAGCGGCCTTGGATGCGCCAGAACCTGCTGGTTAGCTTATAAAGACCACGGCGGTTCCCCCAACTTTTCCGCTCAGGCCGAGGACATCGCCAGTCTCTCTTTACTTTTCCTGGGGCGAAAGAAAACAGCAAATCCAATCTCGTTTCCCCACCCTCTCTCCTCCCCTTCTCTCTCCTACTGTAGTAAAACAGTTAACAGATCAAAAGCACAATCATGTCCAAATGTGATCAGAGCGCACAAAGCGAAATATCTACCTCGCAGTCGAGTTTTCTTCTGTAATATGTCTGTTGCCTGGCTTCTCTTTTGCGTGTAACCAGCTGCAGAGATTATCCGATTTGGGACTACAGGCTTGGACCCGCGCTGCCAAATTAAGAAGTGGAATCCGGGGTGGGGTGGGGGGGAGAAAGGGGGGAAATAAATAAAAAGTCCATGATAAGTAAGGGAAATTTGTAAGCCGGTCTTCGCTTTTCCCTCTCCCCAAACAGGAAAACGTAGAGGAGAAAGTTTATGAAGTCAGGAAACAAAGACAGAAAACCACTGGTTTCCTCACACAATAGCAAGGCTAGTCACCCAAGCACCTACCCGGCAGAACACTCGGCCTGTCTACTTTGTAATTATTCCGATACAAGAAGCATCATTTTCCCCTATAAACCACATTTCAAAGGGCCATTGTGTTGTAAAGAAAATGAAAACAAACCCAGCCAACCTGGCTCTGATTTGGCTCAATACCCCCCCATCTGCTAAGCTACATGAAAATTTCAGAATCGACTCCTTCTGGCAACAAGTGGTACAAGCTAGCTTAAGCCCACATCGCACTTATTCACGCTGCTTAGGAAAGGAGGGGGTGGACTTACAATATATACCTCTAGTTTCTATTTTAGAAATGACAGCGCATTTCAGTTTCCCGTTATTAACCATCCAGCCATCTTTTTCTTCTGCAGTTAACGCTAACAGACGTTGCTGGTCACATCAAGCCTGGCAGCTCACTCAACACGGTATTCTAATGCCCCAAGAAGTTATGTCTAAGAACTGCTAGCTAAAGAAATGAAAGACTCAGGCATAATTCCAGTGTCCATATTTCAAAAATTTATTTATCTCAAACTGTGCATAATGGAGTAAAAACTTAAGTTGAAAATGTAGCTGTTATAAGGATGGTATTAGTTCAAATATATACATGGATTTTCGGCAGCCTGATTCCAATAACAGAGCCGAATCTTTTAAAATACAACTACGGAAAATAAAAGGGGAAGAACCTTAAAATATCACAATAAATTTACAGAAATATTACAAACCATAAGAAAATATTCCAAACACAGTAATTCCATATTTTTTATCTGAACAAAATGGAAAGGTGGGATTGAACAAAAGCTTTTATAAATTACCAACGATATCAACCTGCATGGACATTTTTTTGCCTTTAACAGTAAGTTAAAAATTTAGTACAATCTAGAACGTTTGCCCTTTTAAACAAGACCAAGAAAATGGTCTTGCCAGTACTTGCTCCCAAGTCTTCCTTTTGTACAATTTTAAAACTAAAATGTTCAAATCCGAATAAATTTCTTCCTTGTTTGTAACGGTCCTAAATTTAAGCTGCAGAATCAAAACCCAGCAAGAACCCTTTCCTCGAAAAATATTGGCAAATTCTCAGCTTATAAACAATGGACATTTGATTGCCATGTTTATCTCGATAAATACTGTACAAAAGTTGCTTGCAAATATTAAAACTTTTTTTTTGTCGCTCGGAGTCTAGCTCTAAATATTACTGGTAAAGACTTTTGCAAACTCCCTGCGAAGCGCCTAACGTACCACTAGAACTTTAAAAAAAAAAGTTTTGCGTAGTTTCTTTCTCCAGATCTATACATGGTCCGATTCCCCCACCCTCCCCGCCGCCCTCAGGTTTTCTCTGTACAAAAATAGTCCCCCCAAAAAGAAGTCCCAAGATCTCTCATAAAAGTTTTCTAGTCGGCATCACGGTTTTTGCGTTAATTTGGATGGGATTGGTGGTCTTTTCCGCAGCTGTCATTTTGCTGCGGGTAATGAGATTTTTTTTTTCCTTTTGAGCATATCAGATTTTTCTTACTCTCTTTTGCACCCCTCCCAATTCCCTTGTTTCTCTTTGAAAAGCTCTCCCCTTCTCCAGTTCGCGGTCCGGCCCTCACATGTGCGACAGGGGCAGTGTGCCGTTAATGGCCGTGCCGGGCACCGGGCCGCTCTGGTAGTGCTGGGCCATGTGCAGTCTACTGGGAGCAGCGGGCTCCGGCACCTCGGCGCCGGGGAGGTACATGCTGATCATGTCCCGGAGGTCCCCGGCCTGGCAGGGCGCCCTGGAGTGGGAGGAAGAGGTAACCACGGGGGGGCTGGAGCTGGCCTCGGACTTGACCACCGAGCCCATGGAACCCAGCGCCATGCCGGGGGTGCCCTGTTGCGAGTAGGACATGCTGTAGGTGGGCGAGCCGTTCATGTAGGTCTGCGAGCTGGTCATGGAGTTGTACTGCAGGGCGCTGACGTCGTAGCGGTGCATGGGCTGCATCTGCGCCGCGCCGTGCGCGTTGAGGCCCGGGTGCTGCGGGTAGCCCAGCTGCTCCTGCATCATGCTATAGCTGCCGTTGCTCCAGCCGTTCATGTGCGCGTAGCTGTCCATGCGCTGGTTCACACCCGCGCCCAGGCCGGCGCCCACCCCGACCCCGCTCGCCATGCTGTTCCCGCCCGGGGCCAGCAGCCCTCCGGGAAGCGTGTACTTATCCTTCTTCATGAGCGTCTTGGTTTTCCGCCGCGGCCGGTATTTATAATCCGGGTGCTCCTTCATGTGCAGAGCGCGCAGCCGCTTGGCCTCGTCGATGAACGGCCGCTTCTCGGTCTCCGACAAAAGTTTCCACTCGGCGCCCAGGCGCTTGCTGATCTCCGAGTTGTGCATCTTGGGGTTCTCCTGGGCCATCTTGCGCCTCTGTCCGCGGGACCACACCATGAAGGCGTTCATGGGCCGCTTGACCCGATCC
>CABHPH010162446.1:64902-91839 GCA_902168325.1 Peromyscus nudipes | reverse complement strand
ACACAGAGATCTACCTAGTTCTGCTTACCAAGTGCTGGGATTAAAGGCGTGCACCACCACCGGCCTGGCTTTCGCTATGGCTTGCTAATAGCTCTGACCTCTAGGCAACTTTATTTATTAACATACAAATAAAATCACATTTCAGCACAAATAAAATACCACTATACCAATGTCTCAAGTTCCTTTTATAGGACAAAACCACAGGGTGGGGGATTTTGCAAACAGGCACTGTTACAGAAGGGAGACCAAGCAATTAAGGACATCTTCTTGGAACACATTCTAGAGCAGTTTGTGGTCACAGGGGTGACATGTAGCCCAATTCCAAGAAGCAGAAGCTTACGTTTTACAGTAAACCAAAACTGAACTGGAATATCAAAAGGACTCCTCATTACAAAATGGAGTCAGGCTGATACTTCATTTTCCCCTTGTCTTGTGTGTGAAGGGATTTAAGAAAAGAAAGGCCAAGTAGGTACCTTTCAACAGGCCCTGCCAAGGGATGCCACTAAGCAAACACACCACAGGCAACAGAGTCAGTGCAAGAGGTGTATTGGTGGAGGAGGAGAGTGAAAGGCCATGTCGGAGTGGGGACATGAGAGAGGCAGGCAGACAGGCAGAACAGAGAAGAGGCAAGAGAGAGAAGGGAGATAAGAGAAATGAGATGTTAAGAGAGGAGCAAGAGGCAAGAGAGCAAACTGCCTGGTGGGCACCTTAAGGGGTGCACATGTTGCAAAGCTGATGGTGGAGAGGCAGCTGCTTCAGTGGCAGAGGCAGGCTGTGGAAACTAACATTCCTCCCTTTCGTTCATTATAAAAAGATGAGGAAATGGGAAGTAAGGGGCTATGTTCTCTAGACTGCTTCCTGTTGTGTGCGTGTATGCGGGAGGTCCTGCATCTTTGGTAAGAAAACTGGGATGCTGGCCAAGTCCTGGGATGGCTGGCTGTTGCGTTTGCTGCCCAGGCTCTGTGGGACTGTCCAGCACTAGGAAAGTGCAGGCCTCATTGAAGCAGTCTGAGATTGGACTATCCAGGGTGGCCATTTGAAGCTGTCCAGGATTCAGATTTTGAGAGGACAAGGCAGAATGCTGGCAGAAGATAAAGTTAAGAAATTTGGGGGGAATTTTTTTCTTAGGTGCTGTTAATTGAGGGAGTCTCCAGACCAGGGAAAGATAATCACCAATATGTCTCTTCATGAAAGTTTACCGTAAGTCATTGAAAATCTGCAGTGCCTCTTGCATAAGAATCAAAAGAAATGATAAATTTGTAGGTGTTGCATGACATGATTCCTGAGGAGATTGATGTCTTTGCACCCTGAAGGCCTCTCCACCAATGCAGCAATCCAAATTAAACTGAATCAGACCAAATTGGAAAAACCCAGGTTTAATGGCTAAAGTATTCCCAGGTGATTCCTGGCCCCTCAGAGAGGAGACAGGGACGAGAGACCAGAAGAACCATGTGTCTGTTTTCTCGGATGCAGCTTATATATCCTGTGGGAATGGTCTTGAGCCTCTCTGGGGGAGGAGCTGTGTTTTGTGGACTTTAAAGGAGCGGGGTTTGGGGAAAGAGAAGGGGGAGGGGAGTTGAGGTGGATCTTCCACCAGAACATTCCAGGCTCTTTGGGTATAGGGGCGCCGGTTCACGTCTGACTACTTCCTGCAGGCATGGGGCGATGTGGGGAAGAGGAGTTGGTGGGCTCACATTCAGCAGAAGGTGTGAATGGAGGAGCGTCACATTGTCATCCTGGAGACCTCAGGCATCTGTTTCTTGAGGAAGCAAAGAAGGCAAATTTCTAGGAAAAAATAGATCATTAACATCTTTCCTAGTTGTACTGTAAAGATGAATGTACAGTATTGGTGAAATTATTAAGGCCACTCCACGTAGTTAAAAGGGAGGTTTATTTTGTGGGGTAACTTACAAGTGAAGGGATAATTTACAGAGTCTGGGAAAGGTGTAGCGCAGTCCGGTGGTATTCTCTGGAGAACTCTGCTCGGTCTACCTCCAGCATCCAGGTCCAGGAACCAAGAGAGATGGTGCATCTGGATCTCGGGTCTTCAGGGTCCTCTCTTGGCCCTGCCTTGTGGGCGTGACAGTTACCGAAGCCTCAATGGGGGTTGGAACTTCCAGATCAAAGCTAGATTGGCTACCCACTACAGTACAGAGCAGAAGAGCAGATAAGCCCTTTATTGGTATATCTTGGAAAACTGGAGGGTGGAGGATCCCAGCTGCTGGACAGACCATGTATCCTGAATAGGTGCCCGCTTGAACCTGGAGAGATGGTACCAGCATGGATGTCCCAGGAGCTTGGCAGCTGAGGGGGTGGTGAGGATCACAGTATAAGATCCTGTCCATCAGGGCTCAAGAGACTTAGATGCTAGCTGTTTGAGGAGTATTCTGTCCCCTGGGGAGAGTGGGGCAGGCTCAGGGGCAGTTGGGACTGTTGGTGCTGGAGTAGGGAGATAACTGTCAGCATGTGAATAGAGAAGGGACCTCAGAAGAGAGAGATAGAGGAAGTGCCCAGCCAGTGGGGGGAGTTTAGGCCGGGAGGTGGTGATTGAGGAGGAAGGGCCTTCTGTAAAGGAGCTCAAAAGGGCTCAAACCTGTAGGAGAGCATGGGGTGGCCCGGGGCAGGTAAGGGCAATGGGGAGAAGGGAGGGCCAAGATAACCTGAGTTCAGTGGAGAGCTTGGTGAGCTGTTGTTTGATGAGTCCATTGGCCTTCTCAACCTTTCCCTAGGATTGTGGGCGATAGGGAATGTGGAGCTTCCAGGTGATGTTGAGAGCATCCGACACGAGCTCCATGACCCTGGAAGTGAAGGCTGGCCCATTGTCCATTTGTGTGGTCTGTGGCAGGCCAAATCTAGGAATGATGTGTTCCAGTAGAATTTGGGCCACCATGTCTGCTGTTTCCCTGGAGACAGGGAAAGCTTCTATCCATCCTGTAAAGGTGTCAACCATAGTTAGGAGGTAATGGAGTTTTTTATGCGTGAGCATGTGAGTGAAGTCCACCTGCCAGTTCTCGCCTGGTTGGTGTCCTCAAAACTGGTGTAGAGGCTGACGTATCTAGAGAGCTCCCTGTGGATTGGCCTCAGAACATGTCTGGCAGGAGGAGTGGACCTGGGAAATATGAGCTCAAAGATGCGTGGGGTCAAAGAGGGGCTCTAAGAATTGGAACAAAGCATTGGGGCCTGTGTGTAAGGTGGTGGATGTCTGAAATGATAGACAGTGCCTGGTCCTGAGGAAGAGTGAGGCTGTTATTGAAGTAGAACCATCCATCCTTTGTCTGCGTGGCCCCTTATTTAGGAGCTCTTCCCTCTCTTCTGGTTGATAACAGGGCTGATAGGAGGGTGTCAAAAGCAAAATATGTTCTGTTGATCCAGAGGAACTTGAGGCCAGGCTCTGGGCTACTGAGTCAGCCTTGGCATTGCCTAAGGCCACTGGGTCCTTGGAGGACTGGTACCCCCTGCAGTGAATTATGGCTACTTCTGTAGGGAGCTGGAGGGCCTCCAAGAGCTTGGCTATAAGCGGTCCATTAACTCCAGGAGTGCCCTTGGTAGTGAGGAAGCCCCTTTCCCTCCACAGGACAGAATGAGTATGGGCTATTAAAAGGCATATTTAGAGTCAGTGTAGATGCTAGCCCATTGACCCCTTGGCTATCTGGAGTGCTCTAGTAAGGGTGATTAATTTGGCCTTTTGTGAAGAGGTTCCCATAGGCAGGCAGATCGCTTCAATTGTTTTAGTGGAAGTGACCACTGCATATGCTGCCTGGCGGTTTCCTGATCTGTCTGTAAGAGAACTGCCATCAACAAACAGGCGAGTTGGGGGGTTTGTGAGTGGTTGGTCTAGGAGACCAGGCCAGGGTGAGCATAAGGCCTCCACAGCCTCTGGGCAGGAGCGAGAGGAGGTACCCGAAGGGGGGGGGCAGGAAGGAGGTTGCAGGGTTTAAGGCAGGACTGGAGGCCAAGGTGATTTGAGGGTTTTCCAGAAATAGTTAAGTAAAAAACTTGGACTTGTGAGGGCCCAAGGAGGGAGAGAGAGGAATGGCTTAAAAGGCCTGAGAGGCGGTGGTTGGAGCAAACCATAATTGGCTAGAACAGGGCGACTTTGAGAGCCTTCCTCGTGAGTTCGCCTGCTGCTAGGGCTCTCAAGCGTGTCTGCCATCCACAGAGTGAAAGGATGATAATCAGCGCTGGTCACGACAGAACCCAGTGTTGGTTTTTAGAGCTTTATTAGGAGGGAAGGAGGGGAGAAGAAAGAGGAGAGCCAGGCCTGGAGAGGGAGAAAGATGGTGGGGTAGGGAGAGGGGAGCAGAGCAGAGAGAGAGCAGACAGAAAGCCTGGGGTCTGCATCCGGCTTCTTAAGGCACATACGTAGTCACCAGCGCTCCCTAATGACATAAGACGAAAGACCCCGAGCTGCGCATGTACAGGAGTGAGGGCAGGGTCCTAACGCAGACAGTGGGGTCCAGTTGTTTGGACACGAATACCATGGCCTGGTTTGAAGGCTCCACTGGCTGGACTAGAACCCCAGGGGCCACTCCCAACCTTTTATCTGTATAAAGGTGATAAGGTCAAGAGGGGTCTAGAAGAGCAAGGGTGGGGGCCGTTAGAAGGGCATCTCGAAGTGGCGGCAGACAGTTGGCCAGGTGGGTGAGGGGTCCCTTGGTTGTCTCTCTAACTGTATCGCATAGAGGCTTGGCTATAATGGCAAAGTTAAGGATCCAGTGACAGAAGAATTCCATCAGGCCTAAAAATGAGAGAATCTGGTCTGTGGTGGTCGGGGGCTGTAAATCCCTGACCTCTGACTTGGACCCTGTCAGAGGTGAGGGTCTTAGAACCCGGGCTAAGTTGAATACCCAGATACACCACTGTGGGAGAGCTGGGCCTTAGGTGGGGAAACACAATATCCCAGGCAGCTGAGGTAGTTCAGGAGCAAAGATGTGGCCTGTTGGGCAGAGGCAGAGTGGGACTGCAGAGAAGGAGATCATCTAAGTATTGGAGGAGTGTGCTAGGACCAGAGTCAAAGGTGGAGAGATCCTGAGCCAGGGCTTGGCCAAAGAAATGGTGACTGTCCCAAAAACCCTGTGGGAGAATGGTCCATGTAAGCTGTCTAGAGGACCAGGTGTTGCGGTCCTCCCAGGTGAAGGCAAAGAGGAAGTATGAGTCAGGATGTAAAGGGACAGTAAAGAAGGCGTCTTTCAGGTACAGAACAGTAAAGTGGGAGGTGGCAGGAGGAATGTTAGACAGGAGGTTGTAGGGGTTGTTAACCACTGGGTGGGTTGGAATAACTGCCTCATTGATGAGGTGGAGGTCTTGAACTAAACAGTAAGCACTGGAGCATTTACATACAGCAAGAATGGGTGTGTTGCAGGGTGAATCAATAGGTATTAAAAGTTCCTGAGATAAAAGGCTTAAGGCCTCGGCACTGGGTTTCAGAAATAGGAAACTGGGGTCTGAAAGGGAAAGAAGAAGGGTCCCGAAGGCTAATTAGAACTGGCTGGTGGTGAGTAGCACCACTGGAGCTGAGGTATCCTATACTTGGGGATCCACTGGATAAGGGAGGGTAGGGACCTGTGAGGCTATTAAAGGGAGAAGAAAATGGGACTCAGAAGAGGTTGTGGGGGCCAAGGTGAGGGTGGCCCCAAAGCGGCTGAGAATATCATGACCATGCCAGAGGTGTGGGGCAAGCAGGTATAGCCCGAAAAGAGTGTGAGAAAAATTTCCCTGCAAGAATGCAGGGAAGTGCCAGGGTCTTAAGTGGGAAGGAAGGGATCACGTCCACCCCCATAACAGAAATTGGTGAGGGAACTGTAGGACCTGAGTGAGATGTCAAAACAGATCAGGTAGCTCCCATGTCCAAAAGAAAGTCATTGGGCATACCCGCTACCTACAGTGTCACCCTAGGCTTGGAGAGGGCAATGGGAGTAACCGAGTCTAGGCCACGTCAGTTCTCCATTAGGCTTAGGAGTTCAAAGACCGGAAGAGTCTCAGTTGCCAATGTTGGTGAGGCTGGACCTCTGTGGCGTGGCATAGATAATGAGCCTGCATGGGGGCATTCTGATTTCCAGTGCCCAGGCTGTTGGCAGACAGGACACGGCCTCCTGGGTGGCTGGTGGTCAGGACAATACCATGACCAGTGGCCCTGCTTGCCACATTTGAAGCAGGTTTTTGGCGGAGTTGACTTGGGCCAAGCTCCAGTAGGATGAAGCCTCATGGCCAACTTCCCTTGTACCCCTTGTCGGGGAGCCTGATGGCTTGAGAGCAGCTGCTAAGGCTTGGGCTTGGAGTGTATTATGTTGCAGCCTTGTCTGTTGGGTTGACTCAGCTGTCATTTTTGAGCATTAAAAACTTTAAAAGCCATTTTCACCAATTCCTATAGGGAAGTTTGCGGATACTCCTCAGCCTTTTTTCCCCCCTAATATCTGGTGCTGACTGAGAAATGAAATGAGTGGGAAGTCAAGGAATCTGGCAAGACTGAGTATAAGAAGAAACTGGGGAAGAATTGGGGGCGTTAGGCCAGTGTATAGGTTAAGGCATTGGGAGATGGGGGAGCTGTGGTGGGAGGAGAGGACCAGAAGGTGGGTAAGGAGGAGGGATTTGGCCAGTGAATGGAACATGTGGCCCCATAGGAGGGTTTGGGGAAGTAGAGGTTGGGGAAGTGGGGGAGGGGCCAGTGTCTCTGGCACATGGTCAGGGCAGAATTTTCATGATCCCAGTTTCCAGATAGGTGGGAATCTGGAGGCACCAAGACCCTAGCCTACAAGACCAGTGTCTTGAGACATAGGCTACTGTAGGGAGCGCGGGAACCCAAAAACCCAAAAACCATGGACATAGGGCAGTTTTGTCCATTAATCTCCATGCCAACAAAACTTTTCAAGATTCCAGAGGATGGAAAATTCTAAGGTTCCCTCCAGAGGCCATCTTGATTGGTTATCAAGGCCATATAGTGGCCAGGCCTTAGTGCTCAGAGAAATCAAGCATTCAGGACAGATCGTATCAGATAGCCCCAATCTGAATAGGTTTTATAAAAGACAACCCAGGGGCATTTGGGGATCTGGCTTTGAATTGCAAATACCCACTTCATAAATCTCTGCCAGGGACCCAAAGCCTAGCACAATGAGTCCACTGTGGTCAGTCTTGAGTCAAAATGGGAGGGTGTGGGAGATCCCCTTCAACAGAACGTATTCTGGAGAAGGGGTCCCACAGAAGAAAGGCAGCCTTCTGCTCTAGGACGGGTCAGGTAGAGCAGAGGCAGGCATCTGTACTGGAATGGGTTGGGTGAAACAGAAGCAGTCCTCTGCACCGGAATGGATTGGGGTCCTGGTGCGGCTGAATCTTTGGCATGATACCCTGAAAAATGAAGAGGCCCTGGGCCTCCTAGGCAAGGACTTGGAAAGGGTAACTTACCCAGCCGAGAGCCGATCTTAGTCTGGTGGATAGCAGGTGTGGGGGAGAGGGATGTTTTCCCACAATGTGGCCCTGGGCCAGTGGGGAAAAATTGGTCCCCTTGGTGGATCCTTCAGATGATAAGTTTTTGTGCACCCTGAAGGCCTCTCTGCTGACACAGCAAACCAAATCAGACTGAATCAGGAAAAACCCAGGTTTAATGGGTGAAGCATTGGAGAGACTAGAAGAACCACGTGTCTGTTTTCTGGGATGCAGCTTATATACCCTATGGGAGTGGTCTTGAGCCTCTCTGAGGGAGGAGCTGTGTTTGGAGGGCTTTGAAGGGGCAGGTTTAGGGAAAGAGATGCGGGGGGAGTTGAGGTGGATCTTCCACCAGACTCCTTCCTATTGGTGGAAGTTTTAAGGCAACACTACATAGTTAAAAGGGAGGTTTATTTGGGGGTTTTACTTACAACAAGTAAAGCGATAGGTTACAGGATCCAGGAGAGGTAATGTGCAGTCCAGGGGTGTTCTCTGGAGAGCTCTGCTCAGTCTATCATCCAGCATCCAGGATCACCAGGAACAAGAGATCCAGCACATCTGGGTCTCGGGTCTTAAGGGGGCTCCCATCTTAGCCCCGCCTCAGGGGCAGGCCATAGGTAGGCGTGACAGTTCCTGGAAGCCTCAATGGGGGAAGTACTTCCAGGTCAAAGCTGGAACAACTACCCACTATACCTTCCAAGCAACAATATCATCAAAGAAGGCCCTATCATTTGTTGTAAGGATAGCCCCCATATCCTCCAAGGTAACCCTATCCCACAAGTTTCTAGGCATAGAAGAGTGGATAGGGTAATTGACTGTCTCCTCAGTTGTCATCAAGATCCTTCCAATGGACCGGGCATGTGATTGTCTTGGAATCTTGTTGACCCCCAACTCTGCTAATTGGGGGGACCAGGTTTAAATTTCCAATGTGGGGAATGGAGTGCTTCTGCCTCAGTTGAAATGGTGGAATCTGCACCTGCATCCACCAGTCCTTTAAAGGGCTGCTCCTTGAGGAAGATGGTTATTATAGGAGAGTGAGGGAAGATGGACAGCATCTAAAAGTTCTTGAGGTTTGCAGAGCCTCCTCTTACTTTTGAGGCTGAGGAGTACACCACCTGGAGTTTAAAGGAACCTATTGGTGAAATTATTAAGGCCACTCCTTGTAGTTAAAAGGGAGGTTTATTTTGTGGGGTAACTCACAAATGAAGGGATAGGCTACAGGGTCTGGGGGAGATGTAGCGCAGTCCAGTGGTGTTCTCTAGAGAACTCTGCTCGGTCTACCTCTAGCGTCCAGGGTTCAGGAACCAACAGAGAGCCGCGCATCCAGATCTCAGGTCTTCAGGGCCCTCTCTTGGCCCCGCCTTGTAGGCGTGATAGTTACCGAAGCCTCAATGGGGGTTGGAACTTCCAGACCAAAGCTGGAATGGCTACCCACTACAGGAACCTTGGCTTCCTCTGATTGGGAGTGGCAGTCCTTGGCCCAATGGAATCCTTTATTACATTGTGGGCATTTAGTCTTAGGCTTAGCCCTGGGGCAGTCCCTCCTAAGATGACCAGGTCTGCCACATCCCCAACATGTTCTATTATTGGGGTGGCTGAAGTCTCTTCCCTATACTGTTTATAAGGAAGCCATTAAAGGAGGCTGTGAGGGCAGCAATCAGGCTGCTCTTGGGATCAATCTCTAGTAGCTATTATGCATCTGTGAATATCCTCATTGTGGACAGCAGCTACTGCATTGAGGGTGGGGGTGTTAAATCCTTCCCATGTCAATTGTTTAATCAGCATCTCCTGAGTATGGCTGGGATCCACCCTCCTCTCCAGCACTCCCACTTGAGGAAGTTGGTAAACAACTTCCCTGGCTGCTGAATGAGGTTACAAAAGTACACAGATGGGTCAAGGAGTGCAAGACTTAAGTGCCCTGAAGGTCAATTCTGAGACCTGTTGTAAATAAGCGGGTTGTCCAATTTGGGCTTGTATGACAGGGTTAACATATGGTCCTTGGCCTGTGAGCATCTCAAGAGAAACAGCAATGTCGTACTATATATTAAGATGAGCCTGAGCCTCAGCCTGATCATCATAGAAGTTAAGGAAGACCACAGGCTCCAACACAGTCTTCATCAAACAGTACTTGTCATAAGTTTGTAAATGCAATGCCTATTGCCGTAGAACTTGCTCAAAATTCAGTGAGTCAGGACCCAATTTATTAGCAGCCTTACAGACCAAGGATATGTCTGCAGGAGGGGTAGGTATCCATGGCTGGTTGGCTGAATTGGGGCCCACATTAATTGGAAACACCATGGTGGGCATGAGTGGCACCATAGGTGGAATAGACTGAGAGGTACTTGGAGCAGCTGACTTGGTGAGCAGACAGCGAGGAAAATCATTCCATGGATACTGCAGTGGGGGCGTATCCACTTGCAACATGGGAGGAGCACAGAAAGGGTCTGCCAGTGTAGGCTTGGGAGCTACCACAATTGTTTCCTCTTTCCTTCTTTCCTTTTCCATTACTTTGTCTTGTCAGGTATGCCTTTTCTCCTCTATCTACTTGTCATCAACAGTCATGGATGGAATGGAGGTGATAGATAAGTTGGCATTACATTATTCCTGGGAGTGCTTATTGTGTACCTCGACCTCCTCAGTAGAGGAGGACTTTAGGCTAGCAATCGTAGCCAACAAGTAGCCATGAAAGACAATTGCAGGGTTACTCCCAAGGCCACTTCCCTTTGTCTAATGATCAGATTCCCACATTTTCTGGAGAGGTCCATGGGGCAAGCACCACAGCCTCTGTCCAAAACCTTTCTAGTTCTGGTGTTGTAACCTGGAGCCCTCAGCTGGTTCCACCCTTCTTCATCTTCATGTTCAGTTTGAATGTACTGCCAACTTTATTCTTCCTTGCCATTGGCCAAACAGCTTTATTAATCAGCCAATGAGAGTAACACATATTCACAGCATACAGAAAGACATCCCACAGAGAACCTTGACATATGCACAGATAAAAACTGATATTAATAAGTACAAAGGGCTCCAAGAAGTCAACTTATAAAATATTTATTTATCACCAAAGGAAATTTAACAAATTATGTTGATTATTCTGAATTACTAACTGTAAATTGATATTTCCTGTACCAATTGCCTCGTCCCAAATAACTGATTCAGAGGCTAAATATGAATTATAAATGCTTGGCCAATAGCACAGGCTTCTTACTAGCTAACTCTTACACTTAAATTAACCCATATTTCTATTTATCCTTCGCCATGTGACTCATAGCTTGTTACCTCATTTTCCAAATATCCTGCTTGCCTTGTGGCTAGCTGGTGTCTCCTCTGACTCTGCCCTCCTTCTTCCCGTCATTCTGTTTGGCTTTCTTGCATAATTTCCTGCGAACTACTGGCCTGTCAGTTTATTCTTTTTTTAAAAAAATATTTTATTCATTTTACATACCAACCACAGTTCCCCCTCCCATTCCTCCTTCCACTCTGTCTCCCACCTTGCCCCTGACCGACCCCCCCCCCATCCAGGTACCTAACTTGGATCAGCTAATAAGATACCATCTATATAATGATAAATTATGGATTGTGGAAATTTCACACAAATTATTTCTAATGGTTTCTGCACAAAATATTGGCACAGGGTAGGGCTATTTAACATTTCTTGTGGGAGGACCTTCCTTCCATTGATTTCTCCTGCTTGGCTGGGAATTATTATAATTAGGTACTGGGAAGGCAAATTTTTCTCTATCCTTTTCTTGTAGAGGTATGGTAAAGAAACAGTCAATAACTATAATAGGCCATTCTTTGGGTAGCAGAGAGGGCAAGGGCATCCCATTCTGTAGGAAGTCCATAGGCTGAATCACTTTATTAATAGCTCTCAGATATGTCAGCATTCTTTATTACCAGACCTATGCATTCACCCCATCTCAAACTTTGTTTTACCTGATATAGGGTTCTAATTCCTAGAAATTGGACATCTACCTATAAGTAAATTTGTTGCAACCCTGTCGGTTTGGTCCCGGATTTTGGCACCAAAACATGAGTTTTGCAACTCTGGGAAGAGGTATCCTGACCACTTGGGAATCAATCAACGGCTGGAGTTGTGATGAGGCAACAGCCCTGGAGGGCGAGGTAGCTTCTTAGAACAGCTGACAGCTAGAGAGTGAGGTATCCCAGATGCCTCGAGCCATGAATCGCTTAGGACAGCTCTGATGTCTGGAGGGCTAGGTATCCCGGATGCTGCAAGCTGCTTAAGGCAGTTCTGATGCCTAGAGAGTGAGGTATTCCAGATGCCGCAAGCCGCTTAGGACAGCTCGGATGGCTGGAGGGTAGGTATACATGATAACGCCAGCCACTTTGGACAGCTCTGACAGCTGGAGGGCGAGGTATCCTGGATGTCACAAGCCACTTAGGACAGCTCTGCCCTGGAGTGGAAGTTTTTCTGACTGCTTGGGAGAGTCAGACCCATATGACACTACAGCTTCCTTAAGCTGCTTGGTGCTTTTAAAATCTAGAGGATTGTGTTCCCTTTGCCTCTGTCCTTGAGCATTTTGAGTCTCTATCACTGGGTAAGCAGTTACCCCTGTGGCCCCTCTATGGGTGTGGAAGGGAGGACCTCCATGCTGCAGAAATCAGGGTTATGGGCTGGAGGTCTTTCCTTCAAGATAATTTTTTAAGTTTTTTCTTCAATATTTTAATATCATTTTCTAATCTGATCTCTTCGTCTTTGGACCCCACTAGTGAGTCAGTGGAGTCCAAGACATCTGAGGTTTGAAGAGACTTTAATTCCTCCTCTCCCTGAGCTTCTCCAAATATAGCTTTAGCCTCAGTGAGTTGTTCCTGAACCTTAACATTGTCACTAAACAGTGTGTCCTTAACCAGGCGCCACAAGGAAAATGTGGCTGTGGGAATAGAATCAGGCCCTTCCTTGTGCAAGCATTTCTGTAAGTCAGTCTTTACTGGTTCCCAGTCTGGGATATTAAGTCCTCCTGAAACTAAAAACCAAGGGCTAACTTCCTGGAGAATATGAATAAAGTCTTATAGCTGTCCTGCTCTTAAAGGCAGTGACCTGCTGTATTAGTAGTCCTAAGTACCTAAGTACCTCCTCTAGGAGTGACTACAAACTATCTACACACATAGCGATTCACCCACTCTTACCTTCTTTTAAAATGCTGGCCAGCCTTCTGTTGGGTGTTCCTTCAGTGTATCCCTTCTTCCTCGGATCTCGGTGGGACCTCCACTTGTAGCACCCATGCTACAACCCGTTCACCATGTTCGAACAAGGGGCTGGGGATTAAATAAAAACAGCGGGCCATTCATTTCAAGAGAATGTCGTTCATTGAAGGAAGGGAGAAGCCTTAAATACAGGCTTACAGTGCAGTGGAAAAACCCATGAGGGCAAAAGTTCACTATCCCACACCCTAAATTGTTTACTCAACTGAGATGGGCACATGGAACAAGGAACCTGCAGTTAGCTGTTTTTGAGGAAGGAAGCCGGCAGGAAATCAGCATAGGGAGGACATCTGGTAAAGGTCAGCAAGCAAGTCAGCAGCTACCCAAGGAGCGGGGGCCAGGACCCAACAAAACTCTTTTGAGAAAGAGATTTATTTGGGAAAGAGAGGTCCAGGAGAGTAGCTGCCTCTACCATGATGGGGAGAACAGCCCATAACTGACCAGGCAGGGCCGTTTATATAGGATGTCTTAGGGGCAGAGTCAGCCAGTGATTGGTTAGTTTTTTCCCATCCAGGGATTGGTCAGTTTTGTGGGCTAGGGGCAGAGATGACCCTGATTTCAGAGCCAAACTGTGTTTCTCTCTGCCCTGATCTGAGCTGTCTTTCCCTAGTTCTGGGCTCTAGGGTCAAGGTGGGTTTCTTTAGCCAGCTCATTTTCTCTACATTCCCCCCTGTTTTGTTTAGTAGTAAGCAAGCAGCTTGGGGGTGGAAAGGGGGTGAAGGTATCATTAGATGGTTTCCTGATTAATTGGGGCATCGAGGTTCTTGGGGCAATTGTGATCTTCTTCCTCAGGATATAACCAGGTTCTGCATATCTCTGGCTTTGTCAGTTGGGGCTGGTAGTCCTTTAATATTAACTGGTTCAGAGTTTGGTTAGAAATATTTTGGATCTGTTGTTTAAGAAATCTAGCCAACAGGTTTTGTGAGGCAGGGTGCAATTAGTAGTCCTATGAAAAGGAAGGAAAGGGGATATGGAGGGCAGCATCCATTTCCTTATCTGTCTCTTAGTAATCCACTGTCTAGAGGTGTCAAACTGTTTCTGGGTTTGAAGATCTATTTTGGAGTTGCTGGATATTACCTTTTACTACAACTGATTGGTTGACATAAATGCAACATTCTTCCCCAAGAAAGAGACAAAGACCACCTCTTTCTGCTGTTAATAAATCTAATCCTCTTTGATTTTGTAGTACTACAGTGTCCAGTGAGTCTATTTGTTTCTGAAGAGTAAGGATAGTCTGTGCTACCCATTGGAAATTCTGAATTAATTGTGAGGAAAGCTGATGGTAAATAGCTAGGTAAGTAGTCAGTCCTGCTGTTGCAGTGGCTATACCTGCAGTTATGCCCAGGGCTGCTAGAAAGGGTATTATGTGAATGGCTACTTGGTCATGCCTTGCTGCTATGAACTTGGCAATGGGAATTGGCAAGGGTTTTTCACCAGGTACCCACCCCTGTTTTAGGAAACAGGAATACCAGGGCACAAGTCCCAGACCACCTAGCAGATAAGCAGTTATAAACTTGAATACCACAGAGAATAGAGGCATTGTGAATGTTTGGACATAGGGGCTGAGTGACAGTACCAAGGGTAATGATATTGTTGCAGTCTGAAGAATCCAGAGTACCCACAAAGTGTATTCCTGAGGAGTTAAAGCAGTCTGTAATGCTGAAGAGAGGAATGTGAAAGAGATAACGGGTAGTAGTGACATTTGGCTTAGAGCAATTAACAAATGGTAAGGTGAGAGAATCTAATAAAATGGTGGGCAAGGCCACAAATGGTGGATGAGCATTTGACCCTGGAGGTACGTACAACTAGCATTCTCTAAAGTGATCAGACTGAGCATCATTCAATAACTGATATGCAGTATTCAGAGTCTGAAACAAGAGATGGTTTGACAAGGAGGTTGGATCAGCATCCTCAAATAAGGGTGACATTAGGGGTGTGAGAGCCTTTGAGGAGCTTTGGATCACTTCTGTATCTATTTGTAGGGGTTGAGAGTGTGGAATGTTAACCCTCTGTATTTTGAGCATTCCTGATTGGCAGCTATGATAAATGCTGTAGTAATGCTTCCCATTGACTCCCATTTCCTATCTGGGGTGCCATGGGTCCTTAATCAGGATGTAGAAGATTCCCTGTTCTTCATAAACGGTGGAGTGTTTTCCTGAATCTGCATAATGTCTTTTACAAGACCAATAAGGACAACCTCTATAGGTTCCTGACCAGCATTTACAGTACTCTTTAGTTTGATCATAGAGGAAACAAGGATAGGGGACAGATGTTCTAGCAATTGATTTTGGTATTATAGAGATAAGGACCTGTTGCTTGGATTCTAATGACTCCCTTTGGGGGAGGGTTCAAGAAGGCACAGCGTCAGTGACTCAGTCACCGGGAGTCCGTTGAAAGCAAATAACGAACTCATTTATTTGATAACAGGGAAGGCCTTATATACCCTCCTCCCAGCGCCCAGTTTGTGTGGTCATCCCTCATTGGCTGGGCACAATCAGGAACTCTGACATCACATTGACTATTGCTAGGTCCTCAGGCAAACTCAGCATGATCAGGAACTCTGACATCGACGAGGAACTCTGACAGCTCCTGTTGCTAGGCCCTCAGGTAGACACCAGGTTGGCTTTTAAGGAGTATGTTATGTACATGCCTTGGCTACTGGTCTGAGCCAATTTCCTTGACCTTATGGGCCTGTCATACTATAAGTACCTCTTTTTGACAACCTGCAGGTAAGCAGTCCCCAGACCTTACCACATGAGTGGTCTAGTTAAACTTCTGAGCATATGTTTCCTGAACCTCAAACCTCCAAATGTAGAGTTCACTAGTGATAGCAGTGAGTAGAAAAAAATAGAATAAGAAGAGGTGGGGCATGACCCAATAGGGTTGGGCTTGAATCTTGACAGATGAGTGTGACCTCATTCTTCTAAGATTGAAGGCAGGCTGTTCAAATTTGGTATCCTCTGAAACTTAAGAGGACCAGGTCCTGTTGGGTCAAAAGATCATCTAGAGTTGGTGGTATAAATGGTTTGAGATGGGAAAGGTGGGTCCAATGAGGGATACCCTAAAGCTTAGCAGCAGTTGGGGTAGTAAGGATTACCCTCAAGGGGCCTGTCCATTTTGGAGCAAGAGCAGGGGAATTGTGTCCCGGAGGAGAGAGGAGAACTAAGTCCCCAATGTTAATTGTATAGGGAAGAGGACCTGGGAGAGGCTGAGGCAAATGATGATGGGTGAAATTTCAAAGACAGGTGTGGAGATAGCGTAACAAAGGGGTAAGTAGATTATCAGGGAGAGGTGATGGCTGGGACATGAGACCAGGAGGCATATTCAGCCTTCCATACTTGAGCTCAAAAGGGGAGATGAGGAGGGTTTTTTTTTTTTGTAATGGCTCTTAATTGCAGGAGAGCCAGTGTAGGAGTTTTATTCAGTCAGTATGGAGCTCTTGGGAGAGTTTGGTAAGAATGTTTTTGAGGGAACAATTAGTTCATTCAACCTTGCCTGAAGACTGGGGATGTTAGTGGATATGGAAACACCATGGGATATTAAGGGCTTTGGCTAGAGTTTGAGAGACTTGAGAATTGAATTCAGGGCCATTATCTGATTGAAGGGAGGTTGGGACTCCAAAATAGGGAGTGATTTCCTTGAAAAGATCAGAAACTGTCTGTGACCTTTTATTAGTGGTAGGGAAAGCTTCTATCCATTCTGAGAATGTGTCTACTAGGACTAAAAGGTATCTGAAACGTCTAATTGTGGGCATATGAGTAAAATTTAGCTGCCAGTCTGATCCAGGGAAGGATCCCCTGGCTTGGTGAGTGGGGAAAGGGGGACCCCAATGCCCAGAGGTGGGATTAGAGATTTGACAAATTTTACATGAAGCTGTGATATTCTTTAGAAAGGACAGATCCTCAGAAGTAGGCTGCAGATAAGTTTTGATAAAGTGAGACCAAGCCTGGGTATTGGGGTGGAAGATCTTGTGTAAATAGGACAAAATTTGTTGAGTATATGAGGATAATAATGAAGAGGTGGGTTCTAAGATTACAGTAACTCATGGTGGGTAAGAGGAATCCAAGCTTCCAGGAGCTGCTGCTCTAGCTGCCTCATCAGCTTGGTTATTTCCCTTGGAAATAATGGAATTGTTTGTTTGGTATGTTTGATAATGGACAATTCTTATGGCTGTGGAAAACTGACAGGCTTCTAAGAGGACCGTGATTTGGTCTGAATTGGTTATGAATCTTCCTTTTGTTGTGAATAGCCCCTGCTCTTTCCAAATAGCTGCATGTGACAAGAGAATATGGAAAACATATTTGGAATCTGTATATAAATTTAGGGGCTGTCTCTTTTCTAATTGAATTGACAAGCACAGGTTAGAGCTATTAATTCAGCCTGCTGATTTGTGGTGTGAGCTGGAAGAGGCTGTGCTTCAATCACTGTGGTGTCTGAGACAATTGTATATCCTGCTTTCCACACTCCTTCATATAGGAAGGAACTGCTATCTATATACCATGTATAGGTGGCTTGAGGTAGTGCTCCTTCCTGTATATGTATTGGATAATATATACTCTTCTAGAGTCTCAATGCATGAGTGTGATGGGGAGTATTCCAAGACTTGTTGGGGAAGAAGATTTGAAATGTTAAGAGGTGGACATGGTCGAAAAGTCAGTGTTGTGTCCTCTACCAATGCTCCCTGAAAGGGGAGAACTCAGGAGGGAGGTAATGTTTGATGTCCCTTGTATGTTAAAAGGTGTGACAGGTGGTGAGGAGAAAGGACAGTAATGGGTGACCCAAAGGTTAACCTCTTTGATTCACATATAAGAAGTTCAGCTGAAGCCAGAGCTTTCAGACAAGGTGCCCAACCTTGGATAGTCTGATCTAGTTTTTTTGACAGGTGTGCAGCAGGTGTAAAGGAAGGTCCCAAGTGATGACCCAGGACCCCAAGGGCATATCTCTCCTCCATAACATAGAGAAGGGACAGTTTAAGTCTGGAAGGTATAGGGCTGGAGCCTGGAGGTGGGCTTGTTGAAGCTTACGAAATGGCTTGGTAATGGGCTAGAAGAGGTTCATGTGAGGGGCCAAGGGCTGCTTTATATAGGGGATGAGCAAGAAGAGAAAAGGAGGGAATCCAAGACTGTAGGAAGCCTGCCATTCCTAGAAAAGATAGGATTTCATCCTTTGTAGTAGGGACTGTGAGTGACTGGATTAAGTGTTTTCT
This sequence comes from Peromyscus nudipes, assembly GCA_902168325.1. Lineage (NCBI taxonomy): Eukaryota > Metazoa > Chordata > Mammalia > Rodentia > Cricetidae > Peromyscus > Peromyscus nudipes. Next base: position 73,991 of record CABHPH010162446.1, on the reverse strand, counting down.
ATCTAGGGTAATGGCCTTATGAGTTGGAGTAATGGCTAATCCTAAATATATAACCTGAGGAGTGGACAGCTGAACTTTAGAGGGTGAGACCCTTTATCCCTGACTGGAGAGGAAGTTCAATAAGGTAGAGGTGTCTGCCTGGCTGATCTGGAGGGATGGACTACAAAGGAGAAGATCATCTACATATTGTATGAGTATGGATTTAGGAAGAGACAAAGATTAAGTCAGAGGCTAAAGCCAGGCCAAATAAATGTGGGCTGTCATGGAATCCTTGAGGCAGGACAGTCCAGGTGAGTTGGGTAGAGATGTGGGTATCTGGGTCAGTCCATGTGAAAGCAAAGATATCTTGTGACTAGGCGTCCAGGGGAATAGAAAAGAAGGTATCCTTGAGGTCTAGGACTGAGAAATGGGAGGTTTCTGAGGGGATAGTGGAGAGGAGAGTATAGGGATTGGGTACTAAGGGGTTAAGGGGAACTACTGCTGAGTTAATAAGTTGGAGGTCCTGAACCAAGTGGTAGGCGCCATTGGGTTTTTTCATTTTACTGCCAGTATAAGAGGGTTAAAGGGAGAGGAGGTGGGATGCAGAAGATTTTTTTCTTAAGAGGTCAGAAATAAGGGGCTTACATCCCCTACGGCTTTGTAGAGAGAGTGGATGTTGGTTATATATTTGGTTTGACTTTGTAGTTAGATGATGACAGGGGTTGATGTTTGGCTATAGAAGGGTTTTGGGTGTCCCACATCTTGGCATCTACCTTGAGGCTGGTAGAGGAAAAGGGATATCAGGTGTGGTTTGAAGGAGAAGGAGGAGAGGAATGCCTGGTGTACCTGGGGTTAGTCAGATGGATGGAGCAAAGGAAATATAGGCTCCCATTTTGGTTAGAAAGTCCCTTCCTAGCAAGGATTGGAAAATTGGTATCACTAGGAAAGAGTGGGTAAGGAAAATACCCCTAAAAATACAGCTAAGTGGTGGGGATACCTGGACTTGGTAAGATTGTCCCCCTACTCCAACAATAGAGGAACAAGAGGGTAAAGTGGGCCCCCAAAATTTTGTCAGGACTGAAAAGGTGGTCTCAGTATCCATAATGAAGGAGATGGATCTCCCTGATATTGTGATGACTACCTAAGGCTCCCTGTTAGAAATGGCAGTGGTCTGGCCAAGGGAGCCTTGGCCCCATCAATCATCCATTGCCAAACCCAGAAGGTTGGCTGTGGGGCGGTCTGGGCTTGATATCCTCATGTCCCTAGTGTGGGAGCAGTCAATACTCCAGTGTCCTTCTTGATGACACCTTGGACATGGTCCAGTAGTTTAAGGTTTGGACAGGCCCGTGCCCAGTGGACTTCCTGGCCACAGCTGTAACAAGAACATACAGATTGTTGGGGTTTTAGAGGCCAGGAAGTTTGAGCTTCTGCTTTTGTCCACTGAGTGGCTTTATTCATCATCAGGTATTATTGTTTACGGGCCTTTTCATCCCTTCCTTGATACACCTTAAAGGCCACTGCTAAGGAGTCTGCTTGTGGAGTCAGAGGTCCTTTCTCCAGATAAGTTTAGCCTTAATATCTGGGAAACTCTGGGAGAAGAAATAGGTCATAAGGAGTTGCTTTCCATCAGGGGTCTCAGGATCCAAGTTGGAATATTATATTGTAAGAGGGCCTTTGTAAGGTGGTCAAGGAATTGAGATGGATTTTCATTTTTTTCCTGAATGATCTCTTGAACTTTTTCATAATTTACTGCCTTAAGGAGACCAGTTTGGAGGCAGGCTATAAATGTATTCCTAGCTAGGATGTCTCCTGGGTTATTGTAATCCCATTCAGTCTCCTGAGCTGAGACTACCCTAGCCCTCACTGGGTAGGTGTTATCTGTTTGATGGAGTTCATCTGCATGGACTCTAGCCTGATCCCAGACTCGCCTATGCTCTTCTGGGAGGAGATTGTTGGTAAGGATTATATAAACACCAAGAAAGGTAAGGTCATAGGATTTGGTAATGTACTGGAATTCTTTAATAAAAGTGGAAGAATTGGCAGTATAAGACCCTAACCTCTTTTCTATTTGGGAGACCTCAGATAATAAGAAGGACATTTACCCTGACTAAACCATCCACCCCGGCAACCTCTCACAAAGAGAGAACTGGGGCTGGTTTAGATCGGGGAGGTACAAGAGATCCCAAGGTAGAGCAGGAACGAGTAGCAGGAGGACTAGGGGCTGTCAGTGAGTTGAAAGTGGGTGCCAGGGAGAGTTGACCTGGTGGATGACCTGTTTCTGAGGAGGGAGAAAGGGAAACTGAAGGGACTGGAGGAGAGGAAGCTGTGGACTTTGGCTTTGATTTATAAGGTGGAGGCTCATTAGCTGCATCAAAAGAAATTGTTTCATCTTGTTCTGACTTCATAGCTAGCAAGAGCTAGGTGGGGGAATCGGAGGCACAGAGAGAAGGCTTGGAGAGAAGATAAGAGATGGCTTTAACATAGAGGGTCTCTTTCCATGTCCCCGATCATTCACAATAGTTGTAAAGGTCCTAAATAATATTGAGATCTAGTGTGCTGTTATGAGGCCATTTAGATTGATTATCTAAAGTATATTGGGCCCCAATTTTATTGCACAGGTGAACAAGGTTAGGGCCTTTTAATTCAGGTGCCAGGTGTAAAGGCTTGAGATTTTCTCATAGGCATCCCATGAGAGGGATGATATGGTATGCATATGGGAGGGTATGGAGTGCAGAGTTCCTATGGATGAGAGGTGAGGGAAATAGTCACTGTAGCCTGTAGTTGCAGGCATCCCTTGCAGTCAGGGAGGACAGAATAGGGACCAAGCCATTCAGAGTGTTGTCACCCAACTTAATGGGGGTCTAGCTTAGCCTGGCTAAGCCAATGGAGAGACTCGAATGCCTGGTACCAGGGCTTCTGTAGAAGTGAGAGGGCAAGAGAAAATCGAGCTCTAGTGGGAGGGACTCATCCAGAGGAAAGGGCTGGAAAAGGGAGATTTTTGTGGCTCCTTTTGTGGGAAGATAGGAGAGCACAGGAAGGTATGCTTAAAACTGCCTGATTGCAGCTCTGAGGATGGGGGGTTGTGGTCAGATGAAGAGGGCTAGCTGTAGCCTTAAGACCGTAGCTGGGGGTACCTCCATTTCCAAGAGTACTAGCGGGGTGCCAGACACTCAATGGTCACTTCCTCAGACCCAGGGAAACATTTATATCAACCAAAAGGTGAACTCACTTAATTGCCATTGTTGGATCGAATGCAGAGCAATCAGTGAGCTATAAGTTTGGTCTGTTGCAGATGGACTGGAGATAAGGGATAGAGTTGTAGTATGGCTCAGACCACAAGGGGAGAGCACAGGCACCAAGTGAGTCTATCCCAGGTTTCGGCACCAACAACATAAGTAAATTTGTTGCAATTATGAGGGTTTGGTCCCAGATTTCGGCACCAATATGTGAATTTTGCAGCTCTGGGAAGAGGTATTCTGACCACTTCGTAATGAGGTGATGGCTGGAGCCCTGGGGGTGAGATTTCCACTTAGAACAGCTGACAGCTGGAAGGCGAGATATCCTATATACTGCAAGCTGCTTAGGACAGCTCAGATGGGCTGGAGGGTGAGGTATCCATGATACTGCCAGCCACTTAGGACAGCTCTGACAGCTGCGGGGGAAGGTATCCTGGATGTCACAAGCCACTTAGGACAGCTCTGCCCTGGAGTGGAAGTTTTTTTCTGACTGCTTGGGAGAGTCAGGCCTGGAACTGCTTCAGCAGGGAAGGGTATCCTGACTGTTCGGGAAAGTCAGGTTATACCTGGTGTGATGGGGGATGGTCTCCCCACAGAATATTGTAATTATGCCCCTCTCCTGGAGAGCTGCTACAGCTGAGCTTTGCTCAGCCCCTACTTAAGGGGCTTCCTATCAGAGCTCTGCTTCTCTGGCCTAAGATGTTGCTTTCTTTGCTTCACTCTGCAAAAGGAGAAACCCCTGTAGAAATGTAGCCATCTTCTCGGCTCCAGAGCAAAGTGTTACTTTTTCAGTTCTCCCTTGTTCTGTCCACTGAGGGATGTCTCAGCAAGGATCTTCTGTTCAGTTTCTCTTTGCACTGTCCACTATGGGACATCACAGCAAGGATCTTCGGTTTTTCAGTGAGTGAAGATCGTCATACCCAAAACTCTTTTGGGAAGGAGGGGTCCAGTAGAGTAGCTGCCTCTACCATGGTGAAGAGAACAGTCCACAACTGATCAAGCAGTGAAGTTCATGTAGGGTGTCTTGGGGATAGCCAACCAGTGATGGGTTAGTTTTTTTTTTTTTTTCTCTGCCCAGGGATTGGTTAGTTTTGTGGGCTAGGGGCAGAGATAGCCCTGATTTCAGAGCCAAACTGTTTCTTTCTCCCCTGATCGGAGCCATCTTTTCCTATTTCTGTACTCCAGGGTCAGGATGGGTTTCTTTAGCCAGCTCCTTTTCCCTACACTACCTCTTGAAAAGGTCAATTGGATGCCATGATTTCAGTGTAATTATAGTCACATCCGCACCTGTGTCTGCCAGGCCCTCAACAACAATGTCATTAATTCAAAGGCTAAGCTTTGGTCTTTGTCCATTTATGGAAGTCTGCCAAAATATTCGTTTTATTGTGTTTGGAATTGTTGATTCATCTGTCAGAGCTGTTCTATCATCCAGTGTAGTATTGCTCTTTACATTAGACACTGGGTTGTTTAATTGTCCTGGAGAGGAATTTACTTCACAGTGGTGGAAAAGTTTGGACCACATTTAGTTTGAGAGCCTGCAAGAAGGCACCCTGAAGCATTTCCAACCGGTAAAGTGTGACTTTGTATATCTTTTGTTCATCAGCCCTCACTGGTCCAGTGCCAGCCTTTGCCACATCTTTTACATAATCCCATTTGGGTTATTTCTAGGAGTATTGCTTCTAGGATCACCCTGTGTACAGTTTTTACTTATATGACTTGGTGTACCACAGTTAAAACATTTGGTACCTCAAGGCCTCCTTCCACCTCTGGAAATTGTCTCTTCTATCATTACATCTCCTCTTTACCATAGTTAAGAGACTCAGCACAGTCAATATATTGAATCCATTTTTCCAGAGGTGCCCACCTGACCTTTAATGGTGTAAGTATTCTTTTGCATTCTGTATTAGTATTGCTCAATGCAAATTACTCAGTTAATACTTGTCTTAGTTCTTTGTCTGACAATGCCTTTTTATAGCTGTGGTCATCATTCATAAAAAATCAGTAAAAGTCTCTTGTGGGCCTTAGAAAATTTTTGTGTATAGCTCAGTTGGTTTTTTGGTTCTGGAATTTTTCCCCAAGCACTTAGAGCTGCTGTACAGCATAGGGATCTTGTATGGTCATCAAAAGTAGCTTGTACATTTCTATCAGCAAAACATCCCTCACCAAGAATTTGATCTAGGAAATCTCAAAACCTCTGATCTTACCCTGCTTCCAGCTTCCTCTCTCAACCAGCTTTTCCATTGTAACTGCTGGCTATATTCTAGAACAGCTGAGATTAATTGATTCCATTCATCTGGTATGACTCTATTTGTGGAAGGCCACATATTTAACATCTGTCTTACATACGTTGAGTGAATGCTATATGTAACCACCGCTTCCTTTATGGTTTTTAAATCTCTCATAGGAGTAGGTTGCAACATAATTCCACATATGGCTTAGGAAGTCTATCATCTATTGGCTTCTCACAGATGATGACAGAATATGCTATTGTATGAGAGCCATCTGGAGATGTTATGACTTGTATGGTCTTCTGCCTATTAGGTCCTTTGTCATCTTTACTGAGAGTTTCTTCCACAGGTTGCAACTGAGCACCTAGGGTAACTTACAGTGATTGAACCTGTAAGTTTTGCAGCTCTATAGATTTGGTCCCAGGTTTCAGCACCAAAATGTAAGTAACTGTGTTGCCACTCTAGGGGAAAGGTATCCTGACCATTTGAGGAGTCAGGCGACACCTTGAGCTGCTAGGACAGGTCTGACAGCTGGAGCTGCAGTGACACAGCCCAGCCCTGGAGGGATCCCAGACACCTTGAGCTTTTAGGACAGCTCTGATGGCTGGAGCTGCAATAAAACAGCCCAGATCTGGAGGGTGAGGTTTCCCGGATACCTCGAGCTGCTAGGACAGCTTCGATGGCTGGAGCTGCAGTGAGACAGCTCACCCCTGGAAGGGAAGGTATTCTGACTGCTTGAGAGAGTCAGGCCTGGAGTTTCTAGGACAGCTCAGCAGGGAAGGGTATCCTGACTTATTGGGAGTCAGGCTATACCTGGTGTGGTGGGGGATAGTCTCCCCACAGGATATAGGAATCCTGATCCTGTCCCGGAGAGCCACTACAGGTGAGCTTTGCTCAGTCCTCACTTAAGGGGACTTCCTGGCAGAGCTCTGCTTCTTCTCCAGCCTAAGATGTTGCTTCTTTTGCTTCACTCTGCAATAGGGGAAACTCCTTCAGAAATATAGCAGTCTTCTCCAGTTCCGGAGAAAAGTGTTACTTTTTCAGCTCCCCCTTGCTCAGTTCACTATGGGATGTCTCAACAAGTTTCTTCTGTTCAGCTGCACCTTGCTAAGTCTACTGTGGGACATCTTAGCAATCTTCATCTCTGTGCTGTGAATGAAGATCTTCACACCCAAAACTCTTTTGAGAAAGAGATTTATTTGGGAAAGAGAAGTCCAGGAGAGTGGCTGCCTCTTCCACGTGGAGAGAACAGCCCACAACTGACCAGGCATGGCAGTTTATATAGGATGTCTTGGGTACAGAGTCAACTAGCAATTGGTTAGTTTTATCTGCTCTTGAGTTGGTCAGTTTTGTGGAGTAGGGGCAGAGATGAACCTGATTTCAGAGCCAAACTGTTTTTTGTTCACTAGACTTTCTTGGCTTTTTGACTCTTAATTCTAAGGCCAGGGCATATGTGTTTCACTGGCTCTGATTCTAGGGACCAAGAGTGTTTCTTTGGTACTGGTTTCAGAGTCAGGGCATGTTTACTTGGTTCTGGGTTTAGGGATAAAATGTTTCTTTCTCTAGCTTAGGTCCCAGACCCAGGCTGTGTTTCTTTCCCTGATTATGGGCTCCAGGGTCAGGGTGGGTTTCTTTAGCCTCCTTTCCATACAGAACCTCCTCTGATGTAATGGATTCTAGAGATTTCATGGAATCATGCAACCTTTTATAAAAGTTCTTCTGAAACACATGATTCCATTGTAGATGTAACCAACCGCCTTATTAAATAAGAAACACAGAGCCAATGTAAGAATGAAAGCCCAAGAGGTCAGAGCTAAGAATCTTACCACTTTCCGCCAGCTAGCCTCTCCCGCCAAGAGACCTCTCCGAAAAGGAACTACTCCCTGTGTGTTCGTCTTTAAATAAGAGTTCCGTTCTGCCTTCTCATTGGTTGTAAACCCAACTACGTGACTGCCTCGTCACTGCCTCTCTGTACAGACCTCCTAAGTCTTCTATGGTTGGTATTGAGATTAAGGGCGTGTGTCTCCAATGCTGGCTGTATCCTTGAACACACAGAGATCTACCTAGTTCTACTTACCAAGTGCTGGGGTTAAAGGCGTGCACCACCACCGCCCTGGCTTTCGCTATGGCTTGCTAATAGCTCTGACCCCTAGGCAACTTCATTTATTAACATACAAATAAAATCACATTTCAGTACAAATAGAATACCACTATATCTCCCCCTTTCTAATTTAATAAAAAGACAAAAAAAAGAAAGTTGTACCTAATATAAGAAAAACTATATACAAAAGTACAATAACTATATACAATATATACAAGTGATGAATACCTAAACAATGTCTAGTCCATTTGTATTTGACAAATTCAGAGAATATAATTCCATTACTTACCCTGTTTTGGTAAGTCCAAAATGTACCTATTTCCTTTCTATCCTAACTAATCTTCAACTATAATTAATTAATCTTTAAATATAACTAATTAAACTTCGACTATAACTAACTAATCTTCAACTCCCTTAGAGACCCAAGAAGGAAATAATATTACCTAACAAAAATAAAAACAGGAAGTGCATGCAAGCAGCTTCCAAAAAATTGTGAGTTGACAGAAACAGCGAGCTGCCTGGACAGTCACCTGAGGTTTCTCCGCGGTGTTGGGGCATCATCTTCAGCCTATAGGCTTAGCGTATCTGACAGACTCATTTGTGAAGTAGGTCGTACACAAGGTCAACAGTTCAACCTCACCTTGGGTGAGAACAGTCCATGTACCAGAAACACCTGAATTCCACTAGTGTCATGTCCTGATTCAGGATTTTAAATTCTGGAAATCGTTGATGGTTTTTTAATCCAGCTGTCCATTCTTCTTGACCGTGTATGTGTGGCTTCATCTCAGCATCCCGTTCTTCTCCACATCCCTCTATTAAATGCCAGTCTGCTATTGAGAGGCGTGAGCTTAGTTACTCTTCAAGAATAACTGTTTCAGCTGCTGTTCCATTGCACATCAGAAGCCATCGGCTCACTGCCTGTTCAGCTGCCTTCGAAGGAAAGGGCACTGTACCTTTTCCGGATTGCAAAGGCCACTTCAGGGATGGTGCCATATTGTCCTGGCCTCAGAAGATGCCTTTTGATAAAGCCATAACCACACTTGTTTTGGCAAGAATCGGTAGTCCTTTGTTTCATGTTCTGTCTGTCCATTTTGTCCTGTTGTCAGCAGTTGATTCAAGGATACTTTGTTGTCCAGTGGCTAACTTTTGCCACAATGAAAGTTAACTCCATATGCAGTTTCTTCAATGCCCATATTCTCTCTGAAGTAGATTGGTACTGCCAGGAGCCGACATGTCTCATAGTCATAACAAAACAGAAAATTTTTCTAAGTTATTAAAACATTTTAAATGCCATATTCTATAGATCTCTGAAGGGTTTGAAGATGACCTGTCTATCTAAAATATATCTGCTCAATCTAGGAAACATACCTAATATGACTACAAGTTCTATTGTAATGTCTAGCTACTAACTTTCATTTCTTTATATCCTAATAGTTGGTAATAATAACATTCAAGAATCAGCAATTTGCATTATTTTGTTAAATGAACAGTAGAAGTACAATTAGAAATATACATATAGCATTTCCTAACAATATCAATTTCAAT